>OZ020297.1:9217628-9297395 GCA_963971205.1 Aethes cnicana
CGCGTGCTGCTCGCGTCCGAGCGCCGGGCTATACAATGCTAAACTCAAATTGAATTTCGCATATAAACTCAGAGATGTTAGCCGGATCGAAACCTCCGACCCTCTGCATGAGAGGCGGGAGGTCAAACCACTAGGTTACGGCGTGTCAGTAATCACCAAGTCTAGTATTAAGTTTTTTTTCACTCCTATAGAAAATCAATATTTTGTTGACCGTTTAGAGAGAACAAAATGGTGCTTTTCTCCCGCTCCATGTCTGCCCCGCTAACAGGGAGCAAAATACGATTTTTCTCCTTGCTGATTTTCTTATAAGAAAAGTGAAAAACAGAGTGTACAACACGGTAGCAAAAAGTACCTCGCTTTGCTCGGGATTCTATTCTAGAATCTTTCGCGTCGTTCTAGATTAAATCCGTCACCCGCGGTAAAATATACTATTTTGCTCCCTAGTCATACAATCCACTATTATTGTATTTCCCCAGGTATCCGCTACCTGCACTCTCTGGGGCTGGTGCACCGCGACATCAAGATGAAGAACGTGTTACTGGACGCAAATGACCGAGCGGCTCTATCGGACCTCGGGTTTTGCGCCGCTGAGGCCCTCATCTCCGGCTCGGTTGTGGGCACTCCTGTGAGTATTTCGTACTTAGATATCACTCAATTAATCATTAATTCAGCAAATTGGCCACATAGGGGCACTTTTACACGTCAGAAATGAATTTACCAACAAAATATAACAGGCAAAGGCCATTATTGAAGGCATAATGTTCATTGTACGCTAGGAATACTCAAACTACTACTACTACTCAAAGAATTACTCCAAGTTTAGCTGGAAGAAATTCCTTATAAGCTCGCCTTTGTACATGTGTCTCCTCTCTGTATTGATAATTGTATTTCTGTATTTTATTCTGTACAATAAAGTGTTACTTACTTACTTCTTCTTCTTCTCTCTCGGTGCACTCTTTACAGAGTGGTCGTGGTGAACTGCTAGCACCGCTAGGCGCAGATGTCACTCGCCGTATGATATAACACCATCTCTGTCGATTGGCAGACATTGTGGTGCACTCATGCAATGGTCCGCCAACAGCGAACTTGATCTGGTCGGTCCATCGCATGGGTGACCTCCCACGTGGTAGGTCCCTTCTACCCTGCCCTGAACTACCAGGCGCTCTATGGAGTCATTGTTTCGCCGAGAGACGTGGCCAAAGAACTTCAATATACGAGTCCTGACGAGTGTGGCCAGACGCTCTTTAATATGAAGTTCATCAGAAATGGAGACATTGGTTCGGAACTCTGTCCATGATATCCCAAGCATTCTCCTCCAACACCACATTTCCAAAGCGTGAATCTTGGACTTCTCATTTTCACGAATTGTCCACGTCTCCGCAGCGTATAAAAATATGGGGAAGATAAGTGTTCGCACGAGCCGGGTCTTAGTGGTCTTGGTAATGTTCCTATTCCTCCACTACTTACTTAATTTACTACAAATCGTCTAATATGCGTCTCAAATATGCGAGTAAAAGGCTAACATTATGTCTGGTTTTAAACAACAAAATGGTAGTAATCTAACGCTGTTAATTAACTCGTTAGGTACATACTGCATCAAATATGATATAATACTCGTAATAAGTCTGTAGAAGAAATCCCAGAAGAAGGCCCAGTGCGGATTGGGGACACACATCCTTGAAATTCGCACATAAGTAAACTAAATTATCGGTGCGAGCCGGATTCGAACCCCCGATTCTCTGCATGCGAGGCAGAAGTCGAACCACTAGGCGTGTGTCTAATACCTACCTATCAGTACCTAATAACGACATTTAAGTTTAGTTTTCAGGGTAACATGTAGATACTTAAGTTACCTAATATTAACATCCTATATCTGTAACACTAACATGTTCTGCAATTGAATAAAGAATAAAGATAAAGGCAGCCACGGCTCCACGTTCCATCTCTATATTTATTGACAAAAGTATCTTATCCCAGGTGCACATGGCTCCGGAGCTGGTGGCGGGCGGCTACGACTCGTCGGTGGACGTGTACGCCTTCGGCATCCTGTTCTGGTACCTGTGCGCCGGCAGCGTGCGCCTCCCGGCCGCCTTCGAGGACTTCCAGAACAAAGAGCAGCTCTGGAGCAAGGTCAAGCGAGGTACTGGACCACCATAGCACAGGATGCGCTAGGACCTGGGGCTAGATCCTTTCGGGTTTGGCACCACCGTCTTAATCGCTAACCTGCCGCCAATTGAAAATGAAAATGAAAATATTTATTCGGCAAATAAGCCACATCTGGGCACTTTTACACGTCACTTTTATATGAATTTAACAGAAATGAATTTACCAGCGCTTCCTAGACCCATTGCTTGAGAAGAAGCGCCGACACAAACTCGGCAGAAGGCCTTTTTTCAAAATTTAAACATATAGATTTACATTAATATGCATAAAATACAACAGGTACATACTAAAATCACATTTAAGGGATGTATAGTCCCTAACTTAAACTTAAATCTAAGAACTTAGAGATGGTCTTATATTAGGTACAAATTAATGAAAATATTAATTAATGGCAGTACTTATCTAAATATGTATAACTAAAAATAATAATAAAAATCGCAAATGTTTAGAGATTGTATACGTAATTAGCAGTGCTCACACTGTTGTGTTCCGATAAGGGGTTAGTGCAGCCGGTGAAATTACTGGCACAGAGGCATCCCATCTTGGGCCTTAGGGTAAGCAACGCATTCGAGATCTTATGGTTTCTTAAATCGTAAGATTTCGGCGTCCATGGGTCACCAGTGACCGCTTAACATCAGGTGACCTGTGGGCTCGTTTTCCTATCATACTGAAAGATATGAATAAAATAGTTTTCATAGACATAAGTCCCGTAGTCCCGACCCTGGGGCCTAAGCCATTGCCATGCATTTGCTATTTTATCATCAGGCGACATATGACCTCGTTTGCTTCGTTTACAATTAAAATGTTTTTTTTCTGGATCAAATAGAACTAAACTATATGAACTACAACATTAAGTAATCTACATACAAATATATATATCCTTTGTCATGTTACCCGTGCAGGATGTTACATTGCATTACATTCATTGACCTATATAATAAGTAATAACATATGGACGAACAGTACCTAACAGAATATGTCAAAATATATGGAGCAAACTGACATTAGAAATTTCTTTCCAATATGCTGTAACGCCTCTTTATAACGAAGGCGAAACGGGTGCCCGAGCTGTTCGGGCACCCGTTTTGACGGGGCCATTTTCTCCGGCTGATTGTGAATCCTTACTTACAATAGATCAATGATTACATTAGATTAAAGTAAATGAAAATAGTTCCAAAAACATGCATTATATAATTATTATTATGGTCACATCTTATTAATCATAGTATTATTATTATGTTTTTTTTGTAACTTATTTAATTTTATTCAGTTATCACGAGTGCTAAATGAAAACTACTGCCCATAACGCTGGCGGCGTTACTTCTATGGATTGTTAAGAGGGTTTATCCCGAAAGTTGGCAACGTCGCATATAGCTGTCAAATATATCGGTGTTTTTATTGATTTCTCAATATTACTGGTTGAATGTTACTACTGAATGGCGCGTCTCGTTTTATATTTGTTGGTTAGGCATTCCAATGATAAGATTACATTAAAATGCATGGAAAATGCGGTGGAAAGTTTTTAAAAGATAGTACTTCCATAATCCTAAAAATTTCTTATTCCTATGATAATTGTTGCATTCCATACTCAATGTTTTATTCAACCATAGAGCGATAATTCATGTTTTCATTCAGTAATATTCAGAAATTAATGAAAACAGCGAAATATTTGACAGCTATTTGCGACGTTGCCAACTTTCGGAGTAAACCCTCTTAACGAAATGCTTTGCGAGATGTAATGTTATTATTATTATATAAAACGCGTAACTGTATCGTACAAATAATCTCCCTGTGCTATGTCGCTAAGATCAAAAGTGTTAGCTGTTCAGGCTATACGGGGTCAAGCAAAATGTTGTGACGACATATTACCCACAGAATCAACTATCAATTTCTAAGCATATCTAAATATATAAAACTCAAAGGTGACTGACTGACATACTGATCTATCAACGCACAGCCCAAACCACTGGACGGATCGGGCTGAAATTTGGCATGCAGGTAGATGTTATGACGTAGGCATCCGCTAAGAAAGGATTTCGCAAAATTCCCACGGGAACGGGAAAAATCGGGATTTTACTTTTTAATATTTCTACGCATACGAAGTTGCGGGTAAAAGCTAGTTTACGTTTATAATTTTTTTCGAGATGGTGAAAAAAAATTGTATGGGATTCAGGTATCACCACCAATCCCATACAGAGCCATACAATATTTTTTTTTACCAATTCGCCAAAAAAAAAAACTAAAGAACATGCTTAGAATCGATAGCTGATTCCGTGGGTAAAATACCGTTACAACGTTTTTCTTGACCCCGTATATTTCATAAGTTGTTAAATAAATAAATATCTTGGGACATTTCACACAACATATTGACCTAGCCCCAAACTAAGCAAAGCTCGTACTATGGGTGCTAGACAACGATATAAATACTTATATAGAGAAATACATACATGACTCGAGTACAAACATTCGTGCTCATCACACAAAGTTTGCCCCGAGCGGGACTCGAACCCGCGACCGTCGGAACAGAAGGCAGGGCACTACCAACTGGACCAATCCGGCCGTCTATTCAAGTTCTCCTTTCCCAGGTCGTCGTCCCGAACGCCTGCCTCACTTCACGGACGCCTGCTGGGCAGTCATGGAGTCTTGTTGGGCCTCGGAGCCCTCCCAGCGCGCGCTGCCGGGGGACTTACAGCCGCAGCTCGAGAATATCCTCCAGCAAGCCTTGCTTGCTTCCGACGGCGACGGCGCGAACAACCCTCAAGGCGACTGGTCTGACGAGGATAGCTTGGAGTTAACTGGCATCGAGCCATGATTATATTAGCGAAGGCTATAGTTGGGTGAATCAAATTTTTATGGTTCTTGTTTTCCATGGTTACGGTACTCTGGGTCACTTTTTAAGGCTGCGTTTCCACTAGTGATGTGCGAGGATTGTTTACTACTACAGCCTATTTGCGTCTCACTGCTGGGCACAAGCCTCCTCTCATCATGAGAGGGTTTGGGCTATAGTCCCCACGCAGGCCCAGTGCGAATCCGGGAATTCACACACATCTTTGAATGACTTCGCAGATGCGTGCAGGTTTCCTAACGATGTTTACCTTCACCGAAAAGCTCGTGGTAAATTCAAATTGATTTCGCACGTAAGTAAACTTAGAGGTGCGAGCCGGAATCGAACCCCCGACCCTCTGCATGGGAGGCGTGTTGTAACAGTTTTTCTAAGAAATTCATAATTTTGTCCCCTGGACAATAGGACCGAATAACAGCAAGAAAAAGTTGATTAATCCAGCTATATCAAGGGTTAGTCAGTGAATACGGAACAAACAGATAATGAGTTTTTCAAATAAATCCAAATCATCTAAGTATTCGAAGAGTTTTATCTGACGATTTATAAATCGCTACTAAAGTCACACGGCGGACACGGCCTATAAAAACACGATCTCGATCGCAACTCGATTGGCACAACGGGCAGCGCGCTGCAGTGTCAATGTATGCGTGCGAGGACGTCTGTACACTTGTGAATGTGTGTGTACCACTACACGGGCCAATGATTCACTCATCATCTCGGGATGGAGGGGAGGCGAGTTCACGGCGAGTTGCGCGCGGGCTAGATTCAGGTGGGCAATTCCGTGGCCATTCTGTATGTAATACTATTAAATATTCTGTGCTAAAGTCTAAACTTGATAACCTAGGGTTAGCTTAACCCGAGTGAAGTTGGTAGGTACATTTAAACCCAAGTTAAGAGGCTAACCAGAGCGATTTTGTGTAAGGGGACGTAATATTACTAACGCTAACCCAGATTGGTTCTAATCACATTTAAAGATTCACACTCGTTCATTCGATTTTGTCGAAATGCAAATCAGTCAATCAATGTAAATTGGTAAATTGTATTGTATGTTACCTATGTAAAATGTTCAAATTGTGTATGTGACGTTTTTCTATAGTATAACAGCTATAAAATGTAATTTAAACAACTTTACAACAATTAGAATACAATTGGAGCATAAAATAAAAACTCGTCTAGTAGTCTTTCGAAACTGAATAATAATGCTAACAAACTAATGAACATTTAATATACCTACACTACCAGTTCGTCTGATACCAGAACAAGATGTATTGGTATTTTGTAAAACGGGTCATAACAATGTAAAGGTTACATTCTCAGAAAAATAAAAAATCAGTTAAGACATTGAGAAAGTAACGCGACGATTTTTAATGCACTGATACATTGCTTAGTTTTTATGTCAATTGTAAGAACGATAGAATTATTTTTAATTATGGACACTCAAGCAATTTTTCACCCCCTTTTAAAATGAGTTTACATTGACTCATGAGGCCTTTGCCCAGCAGTGGGACACAGCAGGCTCTTAATAATAATAATAATAAGAATTGAGTCATGAAAAGTTATTTCTTTTTTTCAGTTTTTACATATTTCAATAGTTCATTGGTTTATCTCTATTTCTAACCGTTTCTTTTGTTTTTATTAAAATTGATAACAGTCAAGAATAAGACACAGAAAATCAAAACACTGTATTATGATCTCCAGTCTCTATATTTATGTTTGTAACAACAATGAGAAAGTCTATCAAATGAAATTGTATGAAGGAATTCTTGTGTATAAAAAAAAACCCTGGAAAATATCGTTAAGAAAAAGACTAAGTTTTTGGGGCATTTTATGTAACTCTATAAAAATACGTTTTATAACACTATTTTTATACCTACTATTAAATGCGAATGTGTTCCTACTATATTTATACAAAACTTTTAACTTATACTTATTTAAAATACTTTATTCTTACTGATAAAGGTCTCGAAAAATATTAGGGAATTAGGTTGTTCCATAGATTTTCGGAAACCAATAAATACATCTCAGCTCTGATAGGTCGAGAACACACATGCCTTTAGCTGACATTCTAGGAGTGCTATTACATAAACTAGCCTCTTCCCGCGACTTCGTCCGCGTGGAATTTGGTCTAACCAAATACATAAAAGTTTACAAACCCCTTTATTACCTCTTGAGATTTCACTATCAGTGTTCCAAGTTCCAGTCCGATCCATTCAGTAGTTTGAGCTGATAGAGAAGTCAGACACCTTTGTCTTTTGCAAAATTATTTAGATTAAACTAGCCGCCTAGTTACCAATTTCGAGATAATTATCCTCTGTTAGTGCTCCGCTATAATCCCCAAGGGACCTACTTCCCAATTTTTCAAATTCTACTTTGAAACGGAAATCCAGGAATGCCCCTGCAGACAGCGTACCATAAATTATCGAGCCCATACCACATTATGAAATAGATAACTACCACTAAATCATGCGCCTCCTTGCAGGCCTACTATATATTAAGCATGTATATTCTCAACCTAAGTGCTTTGTACACTGTTTTTCGTTTTAATTTTGATACGTAGATGACATCACAAAGCGACTAACGACCTAACATCAGGCGGTGAAAACTGTTAAAGTATTTTATTGTAACCAAATTGTAATTATGTGATTGTATTCCAAAATTTTTAAACCGCCTATTTATTGGGATAATGCTAAGTTATTTTTGTCGAACAAAAAATTACACTATTGATAAAATTAAATAAATACTTATTAAGAATCTCACGCTTACTGTTATTTAATTTTGAGTCCTGTCAATATTATACTTTTTTTAATACTTATGAGCTTAGACTTTATTAATAGACTTATTTGTAAATATTTAAGTTAATGTTGGGTAGGTAAAACACGTTTGGTAATTTAAAATGAAATAAATTACTTCAAAGTGAAAAATTCCATCACACTTGAACAACTTACAAGCATGAAATGTTTCACAGCTATGATGATATAGTTTTTAAGTTCCTTAATTTTAATTACACATTCTGTCACGTAGATTAATCGAAGAAGAACAGATCTTCCACCTATACATAGGGTTGAGAATTGTTTGCACGTTGTTTCTAAAGTAGATTGGTTTCGAACTGTGATGTTTGTATAATAAAGCTGTTTTATATTTGTAATTTTTAATTTTTTCTTTATCCTATCCCTAATCACATTAGTCTTTTTACAAAGCATGTTTTTTAGGTATTCGATTTTTTCGAGTTGGTAAAAAACAATGTATGGCGCAGTGTCGGATTGATGGTGTGAGCGATACCTGAATCCCAAACAATTCTTTTTACTAACTATAACCTAAAAAACATGCTTAGAATCTATAGCTGATTGTGTGTGTAATAGTACATTGTGTATTAAGGGCAGTAAACGAGGAATTGTATTGTAGGCTTTAAAATGGCTCGAGACTGCAATTCCTATACCGCCCGTGATACACACAATGTTTTTCATCACACTTGCGAGGAAAATAAAGAAAATATTCACTAGGACGATCTGTCAACTAGTGCTGTAGGTTAATCGACATCGCGAACAAACCTCTTTTGTTTATTTTTAAATATTCAATGCGTAATGTCGTAACGTTGGGGCACATGGCTCGCAGGACTGATGGCCGATGGGGCCAGAGAGTCCTGGAGTGGCGTCCGCGAACCGGTAGCCGAGCTGTCGGTAGGCCTCCAACAAGATGGAGTGACGACCTTGTAAAGGTCGCGGGAACGCGGTGGATGCGAGTGGCACAGGACCGGTCTGAGTGGCGCGCCTTGGGGGAGGCCTATATCCAGCAGTGGACGTCTATCGCCTGAAATGATGATTCAATTCGTACTGGCCACTAACAATGGTGCAGCCATTTAAGTAGTTTTACTTGTTATTTTGTAATATTTCGAACAAAAACAATTGAAAACAAATACATTACGGCCCGTGGGCTCATAAGAAATCTCGAAAGCTCGTGGTCATAATCTGGGCCTTACAGACCGCTTTGCCTGCCCGTAATGACACCGTTTTTGAGCATAGCTGTGATGAAAAATAAATAATATATCGTCACAACGTTTTGCTTGACCGTATAATAATTTCATTGTTTCTGGTACCTACTAATATTATTTGACGTCCAAACGGCTACAAGCAGACGCGCTTTTGAATCCCATCCACCTAACCTACCAACATTATGAGAGGGATACCTTTTTAATCAAAACGCAGCGGTAAATCTAAGTGAACAGGGTTGAATGTGGTTGAGGTCTCATTTTCATATTTAAATATTCCGCTCCCGGTCGGAGGCTTTTTCGGACAAAAAGTTGACGTCCGAAGACACTTTGCCCTTTATAAGGGTCCACCAACAAATACCTTATTATGTGACACAACTATACATAAATATCAAAATATACAGGCTCTACATGGAGATTAAATTGAATTTTTGCCTGACTTTGGAACGATCTCCCCTTAAAAATCAGGCAAGCACCTAGCTTGTGTTTAAAAAGCGAGTTCGTGCATGACTATGTAAGCACTAAGCAGAATCGATCATCCTGGTACTCACTTATTTTATTTTTATCTTTGGCATGTTCCTATGTGTATGTATTTATATATCTATATTCATTTATTTATACCTATGTAGATATATAGCCCAAACCCTCTCGTGATGAGAGGAGGCCTGTGCCCAGCAGTGGGACGCAAATAGGCTGTAAGTAGTAGTAGTAGTAGTATGTAGATATGTGTATTTTTTTTGTTGTAAGTAATAGCTACTTATTGGCTTTCGTTGCACCGCTACAACAATTTCTGCTTTTTGGGCAAAGCCCTGGTTTAACTGGTAGAGAATACCTTATGGCATTAAGTTCGCCTTTTGTATTAGTTTTTACTAATGTGCAATAAAGTTTAAATAAATGAATTTTTAGAGTTCATCAGACACCAGGGGCTCTATTCGAAGTTTTAAATAGGGAAAAAAGACATTCTCAATCCCTGCGCTCACGCGTCGCGGCGCACTTTAAGCAGCTAAATTTAAAGTTCAATTTAGCGCGCCGTGAGCGCAGGGATTGGGAATGTCTCTTTCCCTATTTATGAAATATGCAAAGAGAGTATTTAAGCTCTCCTTACGATGCGTCTCCATTTGTTGCGGTCTTCAGCATTGCGGAAACATTGTACTAATAGGGATGACGACAACTTTTTTTTCCTAAGTCTATCAAGAAGATTATTGAAAAGTATTAGACACGTATTTTTTTCTTTTTTCACGTAATCAAACTTATACGGAGATATATTGAGTTGAAATGTCGCGTGACGTCACGGTTAGGTACGATTTATACCTAACGGTGACGTAGTTAGCCCCCACTCTCCAACTTTAATGCATTTTAACTTAGTCATTCTTTGTTAATTTGATAAAAAAAATGCGTGTCTAATATTTTTATTACCTGACTGACGGACTAATTAGAATTTCGATTTCTTCACCCTGTCGTCATCCCTATTATGTTTGCTGCGCAGCTTTTAGGTATCAGGTATGTCCACTCAGCAGCAGAAGTAGATAAACGGGCCGGGTATCCAAAATGATCTACACACGCCCTTAACGTCTTAAGAATAAGGTCGTGTGTAGGTCATTTTGAACACCTGGACAGTTTATCTACTTCTGCTGTTGACTGTCCAACGCGTAGGTGACCGGCGGCGAAACCGCTGCCCTCCACTATTCCCTTGGAGATAGGATAGTGAATCGATATTTAGATACATACCTACTCGAATATTTAGAAACTCGCATATATAAGGCCTATTCTGTTAGCTCCATGGTACGGAATTAGTTCAGTAGCAATTCGTGCAGGCAGCGTATTGCCCTCATTATGGTAATCAGATGAAGGGCGAGATAATTCTACAGTTTGCCGGTGCTGCCCTCTGTGATGAGAGTAAGCAGTTTTCAGGTCTGATTTGAAGTAGGTAGTTTGAATTGAAATAAAAATCGTCTTTGATTTGGAATCGGACCAGAGTTACGATGACGCTTATTTGGATAAACATTTTAGTTAGAATTATTAGAAAGCTCAATAGTTCGTATCGTAGTTTTATCCTTACAAGTAGGTATACAATATCTATCAAATGGTAGAATTTTAAAGAGTTACTACTTACTCCTAAAGGTGCTGAAAACTAGACCATTTTAGGCTAAGCCCAACTGTCAAACTTACGAATACCTAACCATTTCGTTTTGTTAAAAAATAAATGATGAATGAATGATCCTTGTGAGTGAATGAATCTTGTTTTGGAAGCTTGTTTGGCGGTTGTAGGTATATGCAAGTCACCAAATGGTGCTGGCTGAAAATCAGCGCTGCAGGTGGCTGACACCTCAGCATTTATGCTGACCCAGCAACCTTTCTGCTGCCGCAGACACGCACACTTGGTCTTGTAGTTTTTCTCTGTTTCGTGTTTTTGTATAAGCCGTGGTGGCCTAGTGGTTCGACCTACCGCCTCTCATGCAGAGGGTCGGGGGTTCGATTCCGGCTCGCACCTCTAAGTTTACTTATGTGTGAAATTCAATTTGAATTGACCACTGAGCTTTTCGGTGAAGGAAAACATCGCGAGGAAACCTGCACGCATCTGCGAAGTAATTCAAAGTTGTGTGTGAAGTCCCCAATCCGCACTGGGCCCGCGTGGGGACTATTGCCGAAACCCTCTCGTTATGAGAGGAGGCCTGTGCCCAGCAGTGAGACGCAAATAGGCTGTATAGTAGTAGTAGTATGTTTTTGTATTATTATGTGAAATGTGTCTTATGTGCAGTGAATAAAATGCCTTTCTTCTTTTTCTTCTAAATAACGCAACTTGTAGATTGCTGCTAATGTTTCTGCTCTGGCTTATCTCCCTAAACACCCGAAAAACTACCTAAAAAGCGCAAATTGAACCATTTAACTTTACAATACCATTACATCGTGACACCGTGAGCTTAACTGTTAATTGGGGACAAGGATTCACTCCAGGAAATATTAATTGGTTCAGGAGATTGAGCTGTCGATCCTAGAACATTTGTATGCAAAGCGGCGCGTTCCATTTTGAATCGCAATTCCGCAGGTAAGTTACTGAGCCTACGGAGATTTTGTTTAAAGAAGGGTTTTTCTAATTAAATTCCCGTGTATTTGTATTTGGCTTCTCTCTCTTTGATGGAAATTTTGAAAAAAGGCCTTCTGCTTGAGTTTGTTGCGGCGCTTCTTCCCAAGCAATGGGTCTAGGAAGCGCTGGTAAATTCTTTTTCTGACATGTAAAAGTGCCCCTATGTGACCAATTTGCTGAATAAATGATTGAATTTGAATTTGATGAAATCTATACCTACCTACGGGACTTAATCACGATTTCGTGCTAAAAATTACTGAGATTGGAACAGCACTGGATTCTGTGCGTTTTGATTTGATAATAGGACCTAGGGTGGTGAATTCGTAAATGTCCCAGATCGCATATTTATGGCCCTCGCCGAAGGTGTTTACGAATTACCACCCGTGGTTTGTCAAAAGTTTTACGTCTTGCCTTGGCCAAGAAGTGAGATTTTCTCTCCGCGTAGCGGGCAGAAAATCCCACTTTATGGCCAAGGGTGACGTAAAAGTATATAGTTATCTAAGCTTATTAGAGTTTTTATAAGCGTTTTCCAGAACATTATTCGGAATAGGTATTTGTATTTTTCTGTATATAAAATCCATATTAATATTATAAATGCGAAAGTAACTCTGTCTGTCTGTCTGTCTGTTACCTCTTCACGCTTCAACCGCTGGACCGATTGAGATGAAATTTGCCATGGAGATAGTTGAGGTCCCGGGAACGGACATAGGTTACTTTTCATCCCGGAAAATCGTGTAGTTCCCGCGGGAACGCGATAACCTAATTCCACGCGGGCGAAGTCGCGGGCAGAAGCTAGTTATTAATATATTTTAAAAGTTACATTCCTATTTTTTCTAAGAGTTTAATAAAAAGCAATACCTACTTATGTTTACGGATTTCGTTCTAATGTATTCTTATCGATACAACAAATAATAGTACATTACACACCTAGGGCGGTCAAGTAAAGAAAGTCTCAGATCGCGGGTAATTGAGGCCCGAGACGGAGGCGAGGGCTATAATCTAGCGGTCTGAGGATATCTTTACGACCGCCCGTGGTTAGTATACGATTTTACGGCACCACCTGGCCGTGAAGAGGGATTTTTCGTAGCGCCCAAGGGCGGTAAATCCCGCTTTTCGGCCTGGTGTGACGTAAATGTTATTGAAATTCATATTACGATAAGTAAATAAATAAATACAATTTATTATACATTCGTCTCAGATTGCCGATGTTGGGGTACAGACTGCCAGACTCAAGTGGAACTGGGCTGGACTCGTCTGCCGCATGCACGTAACAGATGGGCCAAATTAGCTACCGAGTGGCTACCTCGGGGCGGACATCGTTGCAGAGGCAGACCAAGACGGAGATGGCGCGACGATCTAGACAGGTTTACATCGGATTGGCCAGAACTGGCAAAGAACAGAGAGGAGGGGAGGCCTTTGCCCAGAAGTGGGATCTAATAGGCTAGCTAAGATACATTCGTCTCTCATATTTGATGCCGCGCTGTCAGAAGGTGTCGATAAATAAAATTAAATAGGTAAGTACCTATAAAAAAAAAAACTTTCAGAATGTAATGTTTCCAAATCGCTGCTAGATTAGACGTTTCCAATTTACTGAACAAACTATTTGAATTTCAATTAAATATTTCTATATTTAAACCGGTATTTCTATATTTATTTCGGTGTAATTCTGTGAATGTTTTCATTCGAGTTGATTTTGGTGAAATCAACATTCACAGAATTCAGCTAGATTAGGTACCTACATATACATGCGTGAAAGCCTTCATCTCATCGCGGGATGAGAGTGAACCTGCAAAGGGGACGGATACATTTACATAATATTCTATTCTGAATTTCACATCGCAGTTTTTTTGGGTTCCGCCCAACGGTAATTTGGAGTAATGAACCTTTAATTTGGTAGTTCGTCGATGTCGGGCGGGACTTAAGCACCTACTATACTATTTTACTACGCTACTGCCTAGAGTCACAAATCGGGCGATCCCGTCTCACTTTAATATCTACCTACAATGGATGAATGGATGTATACTGTATACATCCATTCATCCATTGTAGGTAAACATTGTAGGTGTATACAGTATACATAATGGTTTTAATTGTTTTCGAATTGTAGGGCTCTTATACCATAAGTTATAAGTGATGTAGTGGACTTTTCTTATTGTATAACTAATTAGGTTAGTTATAAAAATGGGCGCAGCTGAAAATAAGCGCTGTGGCTCCGGGCCACAGTATTATGCTGAGCTGTTAGCCCTTTCGGCTATTAAACTTTTATTTTAGTTCCTTTTGTAAATGAGGTTATAAATTATTTTAATTTCTGTTGTTTCTTTTAAGTGGATGTGTATTTATTTTTGGTTTTATCTATTCTGTTTTGTTCAAAATAGCCGGATAAAGATATTTCATTTCATTTCATATCATTTCAAAACGTAGTCTTTAGAAACATAATTACGGTGTCATGTAGTACTTAGTCTTTAGAAATATAATTGCCGTGTGCACCGCCACAGCCCCACCCTATTTTTAATATATTATGTACCTATAGCCCTCTAGTACGGAACCCCCTCAACTCCCTATTTTTCGAGATCACAAGTCATCGTGATAAATATACCCCGCAACCACAAGTTATGTCAAAAGTTTTTATGCTAATCGCGGAGATAGCATTACGGAATCTTTTGTCGGAGCATTTCAGGCTTGATTCGAACGATCTGAAAACTGGTGACGTACAAAGGCTTTTTGCTTTTTGATGCCTATATGGAAATGTATTTTTATTTTTACCTTATTATATTTTTACCTTATGCCAGGTTTACGTATGAGCTGCGTATATCTTACATTGTCTCAAACTTTCGCGATACACACTCATATTAAACACACCATCAACGGGACTTAATCTCGTAATAGTACATTACAGACCTAGGGTGGTGAATTCGTAAATGTCCCAGATCGCAGGTTTCTGTGGCCCGAACAGAAGGTGATGGCCATAAATATGCGATCTGGGGCTTTACGAATTACCGTCCGTGGTTTGTCAAAAGTTTTACATCTTGCCTTGGCCAAGAAGTGAGATTTTCTCTCCGCGTAGTGGCCAGAAAATCCCACTTTACGGCCAAGGGTGATGTAAAAACTATTTATATTTTACCTCGACGTTTCGGCCGCGATGCAACGGCCGTGGTCACGAGAAGACCGAAACGTCGAGGTAAAATATAACTAGTTTTTACACGATTAAGTCCCGTTGATAGTGTGTTTAATATGCGTAGGTATATCTTGGACTTTAATCTTGTATATTTATTTGTGCAAACGATAACAGAAATTGCACTAACGATTAGCTAGCTTAGGTCTCATATCTGAGAAAACTAATATATAGCTATGTATTTTCACCCGAGTAAATCTCGGTCGTCCAGATGGGAAGGTAGGTACTTCACGTTAACCCAAAAAAGGGGTAAGCTGAGCTTGATGTGTGTGCCTGTGTGGTCTGTCTGTGGATTCGTAGCTACGAAACGGATGAACCGATTCTGATGAAGTTTTTTCGTTTGAAAGGCGAGTTAATTGAGAGTGTTTTTAGATAGATTTGAAAAAAAAACGGTTTACTTATTTGAAAATTATCGGTTTTTTTCTGATGGTATGAATTGTCAGGTGCTATTATTTGGAACTGACGTGCCCAAGTCGGGTGAGCAATACAGCGAGTAAAAGCAACGGTACAAAAATCATTAAACGATTCGACCTTCTTCTATCTATACATATACATATCCATATTAATAATATTACAAATGCGAAAGTAACTCTGTCTCTCTGTCTGTCTGTTACCTGTTCACGCTTCAACCGCTGGACCGATTAAGATGAAATTTGGCATGGAGATAGCTGGGGTCCCGGGGAAGGACATACTTTCATCCCAGAAAAACGCGTAGTTCCTGCGGGGACGCGATA
Source organism: Aethes cnicana (assembly GCA_963971205.1). Classification (NCBI taxonomy): domain Eukaryota; kingdom Metazoa; phylum Arthropoda; class Insecta; order Lepidoptera; family Tortricidae; genus Aethes; species Aethes cnicana. The sequence continues at coordinate 9,233,610 of OZ020297.1, forward strand.
ACCAGAGGCGGCCTTTGCGCTTGCGAGGCCCCGGGCGAATAGATATTGCGAGGCCCTAGTTTGGATCGCCTAACGCGCGGGGGGGGGGGTGGTATTTATTTTTTGTGTCATTGGATAGGTCCTTAAAATAATAATCTGTGTTTGTGGATACAGTTTTTCAATTTAGGGATTCGTTTGTATTTTATCGATAAAAAATATATGATCCCGTATTTTTTTTAATCTAGGAATAATTACAAAAAAACGTGTTCTTTTTTTTCATTTTAAATCATTGAGATTATCAAACGGGGTATATTGAACAATAAAGAAATCGTATAGAATAGAGCTAGAAAAAAAAAACGCTGCCTCGGTGCCCAGAAGGCTGGCTGCAGTGCCACGTTAAAAACCGCTTTTTTTATAATTTGTTTTTTTTTTTTGCATTTTTTTATTTAGATAACATGATTTTTTGTAAAATTTGAATAAAATGAATTAAAAAAAAACACTTTGTGTTAAATCCCACTGATTAAAGGTCAATACGACACTCAGGAAGGCAGATATCTTACGTTTTTGTTATTGAAAAAATATTTCAGGAACTATTAATTTTATTGTTTTCATCGAAAAAATATCACGTTTCATCCCTAATTGTTTGTGCACTTTATCTAAGGACAACTGTACATAACGAAATTAACAGAAAAATTTTCACTGCTAAGTAGACTGTACAAGTTTACGGATAACAGCCGAACCAACTTAAAAAAAACCGGCCAAGTGCGTGTCGGGCCACGCGCAAATTATAGGGTTCCGAAGTTGACGATGCCCACAGTACCTTTCTAAGACTTACTAGCATCTAGCTAGCCTGTGGTATGACGTGCCCGCCCGACGCGCCTGCCGCTCGAGAAAAATCATTACTATTATAAATTGTATACCTACTGTGTTCTGTAGTACTCAAATAAACGTTTTATCTATCATCTATCTATCTATATTTAAAGCTAATGATTATTTTTAAACGTACTTAATTATACAGATAATAAATTAATTAAATGAATTGTAAAATAAAATAAACACCCTAAAATAAACTAATTAAACTACACTACAACCAACGGTAACTAAATCAAGAAAATAAAATTATCTAAAAACCGTCGGCCCTGCCGCTCGAGAAAAATCATTGGTATTTTAATCATTTCATAAGTTGGTCGACTATGACTCGTAAGTTTGTACAGCCTACTTAGCTGTGATAGTTTTCCTTTCAACTACGTTATATATGCCATAACCGTGATTTTTTTCAGCCATCCAAATACCACCATTTAGCTGGCAGGGGGGGGGGGGGGACACGTGACTCTAACAAAAAATAGCACTTTAAAGCTTAATATTTCACAAACGCATCACTTAATCAAAAAATGGTTTTAACAAACCCACAATATTTTTTTAAGACCTATTCAACGATATGCCGCACCATGGGGTACGCAAGAAAAAAAATTACATCCCCACTTTACGAGTAGGGGAGGTACCCTGTAAAAAAATATATTTCAAAATGTTATTGTACCACTTTGTCAGCGTAACTAATATGTATATTCATGTCAAATTACAGCTTTCTAGAACTAAGCATCTCCGAGCAATAGTGCGGACAGACGGACGGACGGACGGACGGACGGACGGACGGACATGGCGAAACTATAAGGGTTCCTAGTGGACTTCGGAACCCTAAAAAGTACTCGGCGAAGTAAAAATGTTGTGCATTAAATACTAGGCAACTACGGAACCCTACATGCGCGTGGTCCGACACGTACTTGGCCGATTTGTTGTAATAATTTACTCTTTACTGTGTAAATTATATTTTATGTTACGTTATTTACGACTTCAGAACGAATACTATAAGGGGTGAAATTATTATATAGATTTGTACTAAGCACAGATTACTAGATATTTAATTAGTATTTTTTTTTCTACTTGGGTTATCGTAAGCCTGCGCGAGGCCCCGGGCGGTTGCCCGCTTCGCCCCCCCTTAAGGCCGCCTTTGGCGATAACCGAATTCCACGCGGGCGAAGTCGCGGGCAGAAGCTAGTTTATAATAAAGCTAAAGAGGGTCGAAAGTCTGTACATGGGAGATATTCGAAAAAAAGTTGGCTGGGGATACTTAGAATCGATAACAGAACACATTCCAACAGTTTTAAGAATTTTTGTGCGTTTGTCTGTTACAGTTTATCTGTTTGTCTGTTTATTTGACCGCACATCACGTGAAATTTACCAGACCGATTTTGATGAAATTTGATATGAAGAGAGTCCCCAATGAAGGACATAGGCATTTTTTGATCCCGAAAAAACGCATAATTCCCGCGGGAAGGCGACAACCGAATTCCACGCGGGCAAAGTCGCGGGCAGAAGCTAGTTATTAATAAAATACTTAATAAGAAGTTGGAACTTAATAATGATTTACCAGCAAAAGGTAATTTAAGTAAAGATAATTACAATCATCCTTTGAGCGAGGCGCTAAACTTATTCGTAACTTTGACTTGACTTTGAAATCCGATTTTTACAAGTAGCCGAGTAAAAACCAAAGTAAGTATACTTACCTATGTAATGTATAAGATTTCTAATAGCTATTGTTAGTGGTAGGACCTGGTGCTGGGTCCGTCCGAGGTGGTACGACCATCTTTCCCCGCTAACCTGCCGCCAAATAGCAGTGCTCGCACTGTTGTGTTCCGGAAGGGGGTTAAGGCAGCCGGTGAAATTTCTGGCACAGAGGCATTCCATCTTAGGCCTCAGGGTAGGCAACGCATTCGAGATCTTATGGTTTCTTAATAGGGGATCATAGGATTTCGGTGTCCATGGGCCGCAGTGACCACTTACCATCAAGTGGGCTGTACGCTCGTTTGCCTATACCAATGGTATAAAAAAGCTACTTTTAGAGCAAATAGAAACAAAAATATTCAGGTATTTCATTTTGCCACAAAACTTCGTCCGCGTGGAATTCGGTTGTCGCCTTCCCGCAGGAACTATGCATTTTTCCGGGATCAAAAGTAGCCTCTGCCCTTTACTCCAACTATCTTCATATCAAATTTCATCAAAATCGGTCCGGTAGTTTTCACGTGATGCGCGGTCAAATAAACAGATAAACGGACAAAAATTCTAAAAACTGTTGGAATGTGTTCTGTTATCGACTGTGTTGTGTGTCCCCAGACAACTTTTTTTCGAATATCTCCCCAGCAAGTACTTAACTATTATTGCTGAATAACTCATCTCTTATTTGATCTTCCAATTCTTACCCCACATCAACACTCGTGTCAGCAGAGCTATAATAGTCTAATTCACCCCTTTACACCTCGACTGCTCACAATTGACTTTAAATCACGATGTATAATGACAATGCCGGCAAATAAGGGGGGGGGAGGTCGGTGACGATCTAACGAGTGTTCTGATGATCGCTAACTCGTCTAACCTTTCATAGACCGGGAGCCGAGACGATTTATACGATCGCTGTTAAAATATGTTTATAGTTCGTTTAATCACACGATAAATGTCGCTGTCTCAGTAGTGCAGATTTCCATGGTCTAAGAATACAATCAATCAATCAATCAATCAATCTTTACAGGTCTGCCGATCCGGGTGAAGTGTCACCCTTACTCTCAAAGTCGAGTTGCCACTTTATTGCAATAAAACAAAAATGAAGGAAATATTTGCTGTCGTTATAATACAAAATAAATTATATGCGCATTACAATTGCCATTTACTTGTTTAAGCACACAAAATGGGACACGTTAAAAACAAATGAACGTAATAATTTAACAAAACACTCACAGGATACATGGGGGTCGGGGATTATTTTAATAGACCACTTGCAACACACAGCAGTGCGAATGACGTTAAGGTGACACCCACACTACTACAGAATACCGGACTGCCATACCTGGCGATGTAGAGATCTTCTACTATCTAAAGTCCCGCGCCTTCACATTTCAAAACGCTTCAATTATTTATTATTATTTAAAAAGCACCACCAACACTTCCAACGCATAGTTGCTGGCTGTCACATCACGCACACATAAAAAACTCAAATTATATATATAAGTAGATCAATTTATGTAACAGTGGATGAACAAATAAATGCTATGGTGTACTAGCACTGCCCGGACTTCTATGTCGCTTTCGGTTCCTGCAAGGCGCCCTTATCAATAGCCTTTTTACCGCCACTTCAGATATGTGAACTTGCATATTCAACTTTCTCTCTTTTCATTTCAATCTTTAATTGCAGTCACATTAATGGTTACACAAATTGTATTTTTCTGAGGAGTTCCACATACGATACAATGTAAGGGCACTACATTTATATTATTTTCAACCCACTTCTTTTGGTATTATAATAACAAAGGTCTCAAACCTTTTAAGGGCCTATGTTGAAAAATAGTTGAAGCTATGGAGGCGTGGCTTAGTCGCGCGCGTCCCGCGCGGGGCGTGCTCCCCCGAGTGTTCCCGCGAAATTCAAAACACCTACACTAATTCTGATTTTGCGCTAGTTAGTTGGTAAATAAAGTAGATTTAAATATCGAAGTCATTACTTTCGGATTCAATACAAAGTACGAAACAAATAACAAATTTATATATACCTACACAAACATTAGAAGCGAATATTTTATTTTTTTCATTTTAGTGGGATATAAAATTAATTCATTAATTTAAATTTAATATCTGTGATTAACAGGGATCGGAAATTCGGATACACATTTACCCAGAGTTTGACCGCGTGAACGGTATGGGGCCGGACTCAATTTAATGTTCCTATAAAAAAGTCCCGGGAATCCCGGAATTTCGAAATTTAGTGTATGCCTTGGTAGGTATACAGTCATAGTTATGAACTAAACATGTTTAAGTATTTTAAGTGTAGGACCCAATTATGAAAAAGTCTTCAAATAACTAATTCCGTGTGACCTATCTCTCTAGGCCATACGTACAACCGGTACTGCCTAAATCGGTATGGCCAGTACCTATACTACTACTACTACTACTACTGCCTATTTGATCACGAGAGGGTTTAGGCTATAGTCCCCACGCGGGCCCAGTGCGGATTGGGGACTTCACACACCTATACTAACATAGTCACAAAATAAAGTTGATGTGAGCATCTCAATAACCTTCGTGATTATAAAGATACACGTAGGTACAATGTTTTGTACATTTGCTTGATAGCCCAAATACATACCTATTATTTTATTACCTATTCATATGTGAAAATATTGCAGTTCCAATATTATTACAAAGGTACATATGCGTATTGAGTAGATAACCTCCTTTTTTGAAGTCATTTAATTATTCTCATTACAAAATCTTATTCATTTAAAAAATCAGGTAGATATTGAATATATTCTGTAATTAACAGGAATCAGAAATTCGGATACACATTTACCCAAAGTTTAACCGCGTGAACGGTATGGGGCCGGACTCAGTTTTTATTTGCCTATTAATATTCTCGGCATTTCCGGGATTCGTAAATTTAGTAACCAGGCCTCGAAATAGCTTATTTAGGTATGTATATACATTTATTTATTATAATTACTAGCCGATGCCCGCGAACTTCGTCCCGCGTAGACTTAGAATTTGCGTACCCGATGACACACACAGACTACACATACAGACAATTATAGTTATAGAAGTATTGAAAAATTGGTTTGCCCCGTGGAAAACCCATTCCCGTGGAAATATCGGAATAAAAAGTATCTTATGTTATTGCGGGGCCTCAAACTATCTCCATACCAAATTTCATCCAAATTTGTCCACTCGTTGCGACGTGAAGGAAGAGCAAACAAACAAACACATTTATAATATTAGTATAGATTTTTAGTGTAGGAATTATGAAAATCTTCAAATAACGAATTCCGTGGGACGGTCTACCTCGGCCATACGTACAACTGATATGGCCTAAATGGGCATGTTCTCTAGAATACAAAAAAAAAGTAGTTGTCACCCCCCAAGAGTAAGAGGGGGAGCTACGACGTAACAAAGATGGCGGCTGGGCCTTTTCTACTAGCATTATTTCTTGGTAACTACTGGACCGATTTTATCAAATAAGGTGTCATATGAAAGGTAATATAATGTAGATTGTTTGTTGTCTATATTTAGTCACGCAAAGTTAATATAAAATGAAATATTTATGAAAAATAACATTTTTATGAAAATTGCTTGTTTTCTTGCAGAAATAACTCGATAACTACCAGAATTATCAAATTTTAGTCTAATATAAAAGTTATAGCAAACATTTTTAGATTTTTAATGAATTTCAAATGATTACAATCGACCGGTAAATAACGAAGCAATCCAAGAACAGGACCAAAAATGAGAAATAATCCGGAAGAGCTTATTAGCAGTCAGTGAGTTCAAATAATTATATATAATTTTACATTCGGTTCTAGATGAATGAAATGAATTGAGTTTTGTTTTGGATTGGCTTCAAATGGGTTTCCTTAAAGTCATAATTGATAATAATCAATTTACATATATATAATCTGTGTATATAATAGGCAAAGGTGATTGACTGACGTATCAACGCACAGGCCAAACCCTTAAGGATAGAAACTTGAAATTTCGTACACGTATTCCTCTTATTCTTTATTATTCTTCATATATATATTATTTACAAGGGCTATTCGGGACGGAGACAAATCTAAAAAATCAAAGATCATCGAAATCGGTTCAGCCGTTCTGCAGTTATAAATGGTGTAACTAACACTATACATATTATAAAACAAAGTCCCCCGCCGCGTCTGTCTGTCAGTCTGGATGTTCACGATAAAGTCAAAAACCTTAAATAGTATAATTTAAATAGTAAATAAAGAGACATGTGAGAATTCAATTCAATTCATTCAATTCAATTAATTGTCAAATAATTTAAATAGTAAATAAAGAGACATGTGAGACTATTAGGAAAATAATTATATCATGAATGTTAAATTGTCATTGCATGATTTATTCTAATGTAAATTTAATATTAAACTTAGTTTTAAGATCAAACCTTGCTGCACCCAAATAGGGTCCATGTTTGTACTGACTACTTATTTTCTAAGAGCTATGTAATACCATGGTTGTCAAGGAATAAATGATTACTGATTATTGATTACCACTGAACGGATTTTAATGCAGTTTTCACTAATAGATAGAGTGGTTTCTAATCCAGCATAACTTGGTCTCTGCTACAAAACAATCCATGAGAATCCAGAGTTCTAAGTAAATTGGAAGGTTAAAAACTCGAAACCGTTTCTTTGAAATCATTAAAATCGTATAAACCTGTTTATTCGGTAATTTAGGTCGGTCGGTTGTAATAATTTGAAATTCATTAAAAATCTAGGAATTTTTCTACAACTTTTATAATAGGTAAAATTCGGTAATCCTATTATCTTTGAAAGAAAACAATCAATTTTCATAAAAATGTTAATTTTCATAAATATTTATTTATTTAAACTTTATTGCACACAGAAAACTTAGTGTACAAAAGGCGGACTTAATGCTTCAAGGCATTCTTTACCAGTCAATCCTTAGGCGAATCAGATTATATTTCATTTTCTATTAACTTGATGTGAACAAATATAAGACAAAAAATAATTTATATTATATTACCTTTCATATTTTCATTTTCTGACACTTTGTTTGATAAAATCAATCGATCCAGTAGTTACCGAGAAATAACGCTAGTAGAAAAATCCTGGCCGCCATCTTTGTTACGTCGTAGCTTCCTCCTGGCCGCCATCTGTGTTACGTCGTAGCTTCCCCCTTCATATACACTTAGGAGGTGACAACCACACTTGTATTCTGAAGAACGTGCCGATTTAGGCCATACCGGTCATACGTATCGCCGAGGTAGGTCAGGTCCCACGGAATTCGTTATTTGAAGACTTTTTCATAATTGGGTCCTACACTAAAAATACTTATCTATCTATACTATAATAAAAGAGCAGAACCCGGCGTGTCTGTAGATAGAAAGAAAAGTTCAAAAAAAGGAACAGGGGGTCTAAAGATGTATGGTAGACCACAAAACAGCGATTTTTAGAAATCTTTTCTGTCTGTCCTTTTGTGTCCGAAACTACTGAACCGATTTGAATGCAGTTTTCAAGGGTAGATAGAGCATGAGCAATATATAAGCTATGTTTGATTAAAATCGGATGTCGGAAAGAAAACTTATCGGCAATTTTACATTCCACGCAGACGAAGTCGCGGGCAGGAGCTAGTCATAAATAAATGTATAGAAATACTAAAATAAGCTTTTTTGAGGCCTGGTTACTAAATTTAGAAATCCTGGAAATCCCGGGAATTTTAATAGGCAAATAAAAACTGAGTCCGTCCCCTTACCGTTCACGCGGCCAAACTTTAGGTAAATATCTATCTGAATATCTGTTTTATTTTAATTAATACGATTTTGAAATGAGAATAGTTAACCGACTTCAAAAAAGGAGGCTATCTACTCAATAGGCATATGTACCTATGTAATAATATTGGAACCGCAATATTTTTACACATGGATAGGTAATAAATAATAGGTATTTGGGCTATCAAGCAAATGTACAACAGATTGTACCTACACGTATCTTTATACTCAGGAAGGTAAAAGATGCTCACATCGACTTTATTTTGTGAATAGGTAAGTATAGGTACTGACTTTTCACTACTGTTTAGAGTAATGCAGGGGAAAGAAGGCAGATCTAAGTCGAGATAAACAGGCGAGTCCCAAAGATACCAGCTTGTCAATTGCTGGCTTCCTTCTAAATACATAAATTTCATACCTACTTGATTAGGAAATTACATGGCTACCGAGGCCGCGCACAAAGTCAACCATAAATGATAGGTAAGTATTTTTAACTAAAACGACTAGTTCTCCAGTTCATAATCCATTAGCAATATTGAATGCGGTTACACGAATAAATCGAATAAATAAATAAGAAACTTAATTTTGCTTTCTCTCATACTACCGGCACTTTGCCGTCTTCTTTTTAAACTTTCCCATGCTTACTTCTCTTTATAATCACGAAATATTGATTACATACGAGCGCGATACGGAGCTGGGATTGTCGAGCACAGGTCCTACTGCAGCGAAGGTTTCTGGCCGACTGGCGTAGAGTGATGCGTATATAGGGACCTTGCACGAAAGAAAGAGATGGCAGCGCGCACGTCGGACGAAATAAAACAACGTAAGCGCCAAAGCCGAATTAAATTAATTGTAATTGATATGTATATAAATATTGACATCTAGTATGATCAGTCTTTAGTTAATATAGATGTCTAGTTTTTAAGAAAGTCTCGAAGTCCTTTTCTTTGTCGTTAAGAAGCTTCAAGCACATTAAGATAATAGCAGCTGCGACTTCGTGATTTTTTTCTATCGAACAAAATTATCTCAGTCATGTTTTGGCCTTGATCAATCCTTCAAGTATATAATCAATATACACATATCCGAAAATCAGACTCCTAACGTGAGTACTTTACGAGTTCTACGCACCTAAAAATGGGTTTTTTATTTATGTATCCTCTTAAATCCTAAATATAAGCAGTTTATTCACGTACCTAAATAAAGAGAGTATTTTTCAAACTGATAATATTAAAGAAAATGATGGAATATGTAGCTGTTATCTACTTATTTACATAGTCCGAATTGGCATCCAAAAAATAGCAGTGAATTGTATTATTTAGCTCCCGGCCCACAAATTATCACCTAACAACAGAAGTGTAACGTTAAGATAATCCACTGTTATCGATAAAATTCTCATATTTTTGAGCCGTGAAAACGACCTAAACATTATGAAAAAAAATTTGCCACTCAAAAATAATACCTCACTTACTCATTGGGATTTTCAACTGATCCGCAATTAGTGCTAAGTACAGTGTGTGTTGCCAGTGATGACTTATGTTTCCGAGAGGTGGGCGCTTACGATGGGTCTCATAAGAAGGCTCAAAGTCACTCAGAGGGAAAGGGCTATGCTCGGGGTTTCACTGCGTGATAGAATCAGAAATGAGGATATCCGCAGTAGAACTGGGGTCACCGACATAGCCCGAAGAATTGCGAACCTTAAGTGGCAGTGGGCGGGGCACATTGCTCGCAGGACTGATGGCCGATGGGGCCGGAAAGTTCTCGAGTGGCGCCCGCGAACCGGGAGACGAGCTATCGGTAGGCCTCCAACAAGATGGAGCGACGACCTCGTGAAGATCGCGGGAAATCGGTGGATGCAAGTAGCACAGGACCGGTCTGAGTGGCGAGCCTTGGGGGAGGCCTGTGTCCAGCAGTGGACGTCTTTCGGCTGAAATGATGAGGACATAATATAGTATGGTAACTAGAAGGAATTTCTTCCAGCTAACCTTTGAGTAGTGGAGAGGGAACAAGTTTAACGGCGTTAAAAATATCAAGTGCGCCGTCTTCAATTCTCTTCCTCCTGGGATAACCCAATCAAGTCAGCTAGCTAACTACATTATGTTTGTTCGTCATATTTGCTGATACCTCGGTTTTCGCTCCCGGTGATTACGCGTATGCAAATAGGTTGTGTTTGATTTGGGCTCGGCTTTAATTGGTGATTCGATGAAGCCTTAATCAGGTTTGCTTTAAGGCTCGAGCGGTCTAAGGAATAGCGATGTTTAATTAAGCAATTATAGTTAGTTATCATATTATTATTTTATCAGAAATTTCAATTTATTTAATTAAACTAACAATGTCGCAACTACCCTTTTTAGGGTTCCGAAGTCCACAAGGAACCCTTATAGGTTCACCATGTCCGTCCGTCCGTCTGTCCGCACTATTGCTCGGAGATGCTTAGTTCTAGAAAGCCTATTTGCGTCCCACTGCTGGGCACAGGCCTCCTCTCATCACTAGAGGGTTTGGGCTACAGTCCCCACGCGGGTCCAGTGCGGATTGGGGACTTCACACACATCCTTGAATTACTTGGCAGATACGTGCAGGTTTCCTCACGATGTTTTCCTTCACCGAAAAGCTCAGTGGTATATTCAAATTGAATTTGACACATAAGTAAACTTAGAGGTGCGAGCCGGAATCGAACCCCCGACCCTCTCCATGAGAGGCGGTAGGTCGAACCACTAGGCCACCACAGCTAAGTAGGCTGTACAAACTTACGAGTCATAGTCGACCAACTTATGAAATGATTAAAATACCAATGATTTTTCTCGAGCGGCAGGGCCGACGGTTTTTAGATAATTTTATTTTCTTGATTTAGTTACCGTTGGTTGTAGTGTAGTTTAATTAGTTTATTTTAGGGTGTTTATTTTATTTTACAATTCATTTAATTAATTTATTATCTGTATAATTAAGTACGTTTAAAAATAATCATTAGCTTTAAATATAGATAGATAGATGATAGATAAAACGTTTATTTGAGTACTACAGAACACAGTAGGTATACAATTTATAATAGTAAAAAGAAAAAAAAAACAGAGTAAAAATAAAAGATAACAAACACAAAAGAAATCGTGCGGTGCAGTACTACAAAAGGGCCATAGCTCAGCGTATAGCTTTACTCTTTAGAGAAAAACACTGGTATTCTGCCACAACCCAGGGAATCGACAGAGCCACGACAAGCAAATAATAATAATAGTACTAAAAAGGTTAAAAAAAAAAACAAATAAAAGAAACAGAAACTTCGCAAAAGCAAAAATTAAAAATAATAATTAAAACAGTGTAATTACAAACTAAAAAACATGCTAAACCATAAGAGATAAAACACTTCAAGTGCATCATGTATAAGTTGTAGGTATGTATGTGTGGGCAGGCGCGGCGCACTCTTTGATTTCTTCGCGCTCGACACAAGTACCCGCCGGCTTCGCACCGTGGCGTGATGATTAGTGGTTGCCGCGCACAGCTAGCGAATGCACGCGCGCTCGTTTTCTCTTAATGTACGTCCCGACGCAAGAGTCAAATGTGCTATGAAAGAATTATGTCAAAAAAATAATGTATAGACGAGAGTTGTAGTAACAAGAAAAGTAAAATGATTTGGTAAAGAGTAAAATTATGAACTTTGGTATGGAGGTAGTTCAAGACAACCCAAATTTTTAACTTTTCTATAGGAATAATAACAATAACTCTTGTATGTCCAGTATAATAGTATCATGGGGTCCGCAAATTCTATGTACGCAGGACGAAGTCGCGGACAACGGCTAGTATAGGTATATGATAATGCAGTTGAGTGACTGTGTGTCTTTAATTTTGAATTTAGCGGATTCATAAATTGACAGATAAACTATGCGATAACTTAATAGTAAATTACGTTGTAGCATCTGTGTAGACGAGTGTTTTTAATAATATTAAAAATACCTAACTTAACTTAAATATATATTTTCTTAATAACAGTATTATAGCTAACCTATGTACTAATACTAGACGCATCATTTAATATGTTCTCGGGTGCGCCAGCCCTAGCGCTAGGGCGTGGCCTCCGAAAGAGCGCGCTGCATGCGATAGTAAGAGATGGCCACTTTGGCGGCTTGCGGCGTTCCAAAACCGGTTTTTTGTTAGCAGTCGGCCTTCTGTACGTTAGTACTATTACTTATTCTGTGGTGTGGGAGAATATGAAATTAACAATAGTTTTGTGAGTGTGTCTGTGTATGTATTCGTGCATGTGTTTGCGTGCGATCTTGTGATGTGTGTGTGAAATATGAGTGAATATAGAATATATAATAAAAGATAGTATCAGAAAAATAACGTAGGTAAATCAATTTTGAAAAATAATACCAACAAACATCAAATAGCAAATTCCGTTACAAGATAAATTCTAGGTATACCTATCGTCTGTTTTTGTAATAGAAGATCTTTATAATATTTTTTGAAAGTATGTTTTGATGTTAGAAGCCTTATAGGAGGGGGTATATTGTTCCAACATCTGGTTGCGAGGTAACGGAAACTGCCAGTAAAAGCTATAGTTCTATGGCGGTGGGTCTCCAGAAGACATCGACGAGAAGTTCGAATTCCATGTCTATCGTGGAAAGAAGATATTTTTATTTTTTCAAATAGATATTTGGGTTTATTTTTATATACGACATCAAATAAAAGACAAGCAAGGTGTAGATGACGACGTGAAGACATATTCAACGTTAAGTCTTTATTAAGGTATGGTGTTATATGACTCCTAGGTGGAACTACATGGCAAAAACGATAACATGCATTCTGAACTCGTTGTATCAGACGCCGAGTTTTCGACTGCAACCTTGGTCCGTAAACTAAATCCCCATAATTTAATTTGGATAATATAAGTGATTCACACAAAGTGATGCGTACTTTTTCACTAAGCAAGTTACGAATGTTGTATAAAACCTTCAAACGGTAAAAGCAAGTACTAACCAGCTTTACCACGTGACTCTCAAACCGCAACTTACTATCGAAGATTAGACCTAGATTTTTACTTTCTTCGACACGTTCAATAACTTGTCCAGAGATTTTCGCTTTTGGATCACAGGATAGAATTTTAGATATTTGATGTTTTGATCCAAGAACCATGAATTTACGTTTATCAGGATTTAACAGTAAACCATTTCTATCAGCCCAAGCTGCAACATTGTTCAGGTCTTCGTTCATTTTGACCATTGCATCGTTAAAATGAAGTGGATGAGCCGACAGATAGATTATATATATTACTAAGTCAAACATTTTAAGCGAGAGACCTCATCCTGTTCTTATTGACATGTATTAATGAACTCTTTTATACATGATGTATTTCATTATTTATTGACATTTTGAGACTGTCGACATCTATGGAATTTATATTTATTTGACAATGGTGGCCATCTCCATGTTTTTTTTTTCTGGACCCTTGGAGACTATACATCTCTAATATCTTAGATTTAAGTTTAAGTTAGGGACTATACATCCCTTCAATGTAATTTTAGTCGTACCTATATGTATATTTTATACATGTAATGTAAATTTAAATTTTGTAACTATGTAGAAATTTTGAAAAAAGGCCTTCTGCTTGAGTTTGTTGCGGCGCTTCTTCTCAAGCAATGGGTCTAGGAAGCGCTGGTAAATTCTTTTTCTGACGTGAAAAGTGCCCCTATGTGGCCAATTTGCTGAATAAATGATTGAATTGAATTTATAAAAGCCTTATTAGTCAATATGTTGCATTGGAATGTTGCATGTTGTTGGAAAATAAACGAATTTGTATTTGTATTTGTATTTGTATTTGTATTTGTATTTGTATTTGTATTTGTATATGCATCGGCGCATGTTTCAAAAAGCCGTGGTAGCCTAATGGTTTGACCGACCGCCCTAATGCAGTGTGATCGCGGGTTTGAATCGGGCTCGCACCTCTAAGTTTATTTACTGCGAACACGGCGGACACGGCCTATAAAAGCACGATTTCGAACACAATTCGAATGAAGTGTCAATGTTTGCGTGTGAGGACGTCTGTGTGGACGTCTGTAGGTACACTTGTAAATGTGTGTGTAAGAACATACATAAAAAAAAAAACCGACGAATTGAGAACCTCCTCCTTTTTTTGAAGTCGGTTAAAAAAGCGTGTCCTTACGCAGTTAAAAACAATCGCAGCAATATACTGTCCATGTTATTAATCCTTACTAATATTATTAATGTGTAAGTGTGTTTGTTTGTTTGTTTGTCCTTCCTTCACGTCGCAGCGACTGGACCGATATGGGTGAAACTTGGTATGGAGATACTTTGAGACCCTAGAAATAACTATAGATATAACAGGATACTTTTTATCCCGATATTTCAACGGGAACGGGTTTGTAACGGGTCAAACCAGTATTTTCAATACTTCTATAACTAACCACTAGGACTATTATACATATCACATATAAACGAACACAAAATAACGATTTTTAGAAAAAAATTCTGTAGGTATATGTATGTATGTCCGAATTTAGCTCGAAAACTACTGGACGGATTGCAGCAAAATTTGGTATGGAGGTAGTTTATAGCACTGGTCAACAATCAACATACAGGCTACTTTTTATCCCGAAAAAACGCATAATTCCCGCGGGAACGCTATTACCGAATTCCACGCGGATGAAGTCGCGGGCAGAAGCTAGTTAATAAATAAATAAATAAGTCAAAGAAATGGCAAGTCAAGTAATGATGCTCAGCTCACTACAATCAGCCTGAATATAACACTTCACTGCCAACAGTCTCCCACTCGAGTCCATTCTGTACAAGAATCACAAAAGCGGCACTGAAACGACTTAAGGACACGACAAGCAACACCGCGTCAACAGACAGTCCGACTTTCAAAATATTTACACGAAAAATCCCACTGAATATAATTTAACTTATTGTTCCTTTGTATAACAGAGAGTGGAATATTCTAGGATTACAGAGCGGACACGAACACACACAGTTCACAGGATAATATTCTTCTAGCGTGGAATAGTAGATTGTGTGACTAGGGAGCAAAATGGTATATTTTACCGCGTGTGGCGGATTGAATCCAGAGCGCCGCGAAAGGTTCCAGAATAGAATCCCGAGCGGAGCGAAGGATTCTAACGTGGAATCTTGAGCTAGCGAGGGATTCAAGCTATGTCACCCAAGGTTTAAATAATTTTACGTCACACCAGGCCGAAAAGCAGGATTTACCGCCCTTGGGCGCTACGAAAAATCCCTCTTCACGGCCAGGTGGTGACGCAAAATCGTATACTAACCATGGGCGGTCGTAAAGAAATCCTCAGACCGCTAGATTATAGCCCTCACCTCCGGCTCGGGCCTCAATTACCCGCGATCTGAGACTTTCTTTACTTGACCGCCCTAGGTGTGTAATGTACTATTGCTATCGTGGTGCACACTGCTTTTCACTCCTCCTATGAGAAAACCAGTAGAAGCAGGGAGAAAAATCGTACTTTGCTCCCTAGAGAGCAAAATCAGGTTTTGCTCCTTGTTTGCGGGGCAGAAATGAAGAGGGAGCAAAATCGCATTTTGCTCCCTCTAAACGGGGAACAAAGTACTCCTTTTCGAATAGGAGGGGTGAAAAGTGTTTTTGAATTTCGAACAGCGACTACACCACCGACTGAAATGAATTTACCTACCTTATCCATCCAATCGTCAACTCTAGCCTTTGCTTGCTTAGCATTTTACATCACCCTTGGCCATAAAGTGGGATTTTCTGCCCGCTACGCGGAGAGAAAATCTCACTTCATGGCCAAGGCAAGACGTAAAACTTTTGACAAACTACAGGCGGTAATTCGTAAAGCCCCAGATCGCATATTTATGGCCCTCACCTTCGGTTCAGGCCACAGAAACCTGCGATCTGGGACATTTACGAATTCACCACCCTAGGTCTGTAATATACTATTAAACATTCAATCGTAGAGATTACCGACTTTTCAGCCTTGTTCTTACAGCTCTTACAGAATTTCGAGCAGAGACTCTGGCATTATTTCCTCACTCGTTACCACTGGATATCCACTTATATTAAAGTATCAATAAGAAAGTAATTAGGAAGGTAATAAGTAAATTTTGGGGGAGGCCTATGTGCCGCAGTGGACGTCTATCGGCTGAAATGATAAAGAAAGTAATTCGCCCTTTGCTGTTCCCGTAAGAGAGAGCCGGTTAAAGAGATGTTGTTGGTTCCAAATCTAATAACAAGACCTCCTATGAAGCTGAGCTCTCAGAAATTACTAAGCTCACTAAAGATATTGCAGATCTAGAAGAACAAATGAAAACGGCAACACATAAAATAGATTTTCTCAATTCTCACATTAAAAACCTTGAAATGAAAATGAGATTTAATAGTAGTGCACTTGCACTACCGTGCCCCCCCAAAATGAAGAAATATGGACAAGCTTGTTTACTAAGCAGCAACAACAGAAATAAAATAACCCAGATTGCAAATAGTATCCTATCTGAAAACATGAATATATGCCACTTTCTCACCCCGAATGCTGGAATTAAACAGATGCTTGTCAATATATCAGACAAAGTGAAGTCTTACACAAAAAATGACTTCTGTATAATTTTCATTGGCGAGGAAGACTTTGTACTGTCGGTTGATTACAATGAGCTTGTACAGCATATAAAGAAAACACTACTACAATTGAAACATACAAATGTAATTGTGTGTCTTCCGACATTTCAATGTCGACTTTCAGCTTCAATTTATAATGCAAGAATTGAAACATTCAATAGACTTATCTATGAAGATAATTTAAAATATGATTACACATTCCTTTTCGACTCCAATTACAATTTAGCATATGATAAGACGATGTTTTCCGGACGCCGTGGAACACTTAACAACCGAGGAATGAGAAACATAATTACAAATCTGAAATGTTATATAATTGATGATCAATTACAAATGGGAATTGATTGTAATACTTTACAAGATAATAATATACCATTAAGTAGCCGTACAAGTGTTGTCAAATACCAGAATGTCACAATCACACCTGACAATTCTACTAACGCCAATGTTTTACCAGTAGCTTCAATGAATAACATCGAAGAAAATTCAACTGCAGATTTTTTTCGTATAACTTCATCCATGTGCTGCATCAAAACATAGCAGGCTTGCTTAACAAGGCTGATATGCTAGCTGTAAATCTAGAAGAACTTACTTGCATTAACAAAACCCCTATTGATGTACTTTGTTTAACTGAACATTTTATGATAGAAGAATTACAAGATTTATTAAACATTCCAAATTTCAAACTAGCAGCTAGTTTTTGTCGTGACAAGCGTAGGGGCGGTACATGTATACTAGTGAAAACACATCACGATTACAAAGAACTAAATATGGCTAAAACTTTTTCAGTCAAATGTGCAATAGAGTGCTGTGCAATAGAATTAATATATCACAATCTAATTATTATATGTATTTATAGATCCCCACAGTCAAATATGCATTTGTTTTTCGAAAAACTAGAATCAATGCTCTTTCAGATATGTAACGGTTCATCCAAAAAAGTAATAATTTGTGGCGACTTTAATATAAATTTATTAAAGAAAGATAATAATGTTTTGCACTTTAAAAATACACTGTTAAGTTACAATTTAAATCTGGAAATAAAAACACCTACTAGATTGAAGAGCAATACTTGCATTGACAACTTTGCCCATAATATAAAAGGTTCTAAAGGAGAAGTTTAAGATCTCGGGTTATCTGACCATACCGCGCAGGTTCTTAAGTGTCCAGTCAAAAAAACTTGCGCAATTAAGTCTTGGAAAATAAATCGTCGTGACTACAGTATCGAGAACATTTCATTATTTAATAGATGTTTAGCAAGCCTCTCTTTTTCTGAAACATTAAATTGTAATGACCCAAACAAGGCCTTTGATAGTTTTCATGAAACATTTAAATGTTTTTATGATTTATGTTTCCCCTATAAAATCATCAAAATGAAAGTAATTAGAAAACCAAAATGGATATCACGCGGACTAAAAATTTGTAGTAAAAGAAAGAGACAACTTTTGTGGAAATTTAGGTTCAATCCTAATCTAATTAATAAAATAGAATTCAAAAATTACAGTGCCAAATTCAAAAAAATCATTTACCTTACTCAACGTTCACAAAATAATACTATGATTAAATCATCAACAAACAAGTCTAAAACAACTTGGAAAATAATTAATAGTATAAAACAGCAGTTTCCAAAAGCTCCCATAGCAAAAGTAAAAACTTCAAACAATAAAATCATCACTAACCCAAAACAAATTGCAAATACATTCAATGATTATTTTGTAGATCAAACTCAATGTACACACACAGCTGCAAAATCATATAATACAATTAAAATAAAAAGTCCTAACTCTTTATTCATGAGACCAACCATTCCCTTTGATGTAATCGATATCATAAAAACTTTAAAAAATAAAACAAGCGTCGGCTACGACGGTATTTGCACGAAAGTTATTAAAAATGTATCACATCTTATTGCCCATCCACTTAGTCATATAATAAATCTCAGTATATCATATGGAGTTTATCCTGACAAAGTAAAACCTGTCGTGGTTAAGCCATTACATAAAAAAGATGCCACTGACGATATAAAAAATTATAGGCCAATTGCTTTAGTAACTATATTTTCTAAAATTTTTGAAAAAGTCTTTTATAACGCCATATATACATATTTTGAGAAAAACGACTTATTTGCAAACGAACAAAAAGGATTTCGCAAGCATAAAACTACTAATATGGCCATATTTGATCTCATGCAACCCATAATTGAAACCGTCGACAAAAGACAACCTATTTGTGCCCTTTTTATGGATCTTACTAAAGCCTTCGATTACGTAGACCATTCTATACTTATTGCGAAGTTAAATGCATATGGGATTCGTGGCAATATCCTAGAGCTCTTGAAATCATATCTAAGTGGTAGACAACAACACACCGAAATTATTCAAATAAATATTAATACCAAACAAGAAACGAGCTATAAAACCGAAAAACGTAAAATAATTCACGGTGTCCCACAAGGAAGCATATTGGGTCCATTACTCTTTTTACTTTATATTAATGATCTCCCTAATTACATAAAATACCCAATGGTTTTATTTGTCGATGATAGCACTGTAATAATAAAATGTGAAAATAACGATATCAAGGCTTATGAAAATGAAATCAACGAAACAATATTAAAAGTAACTGAATGGCTAAATAATAATAAACTCTTAATCAATCTTAATAAAACGAAAATAATACATTTCTATCAACGTAAAATACCTCACCCTGTAACATGTACTTTTAAAAATGTAAATATAGAATCTGTAGAAACGACAAAATTTTTAGGTGTTATTTTAGACAAAAAATTAACTTGGGAGCCACAATCGGAATTAATTTGCAAAAAGCTCAACCAGTTCGCCTATGCATTATACAAACTCAGCAAAGTTGCAAATATTGACGCTGTCTTAACAGCATATCATGGATTTGTTGCATCGACGTTGCGCTATGGTATTATCTTCTGGGGTAACTCGACACTCAAAGAATTCATATTTAAATCCCAAAAAAATGCATCCGCTCAATGTGTGGTCTGAAACCGACAGTAAGTTGCCGTCCATATTTCAAAATGCTGAAAATATTGACAGTTCCATCCCTATTTATATATGAAATAGCGCTCTTTGTGAAGACAAACCCTACTCGCTTCAAAAAATCATCGGAGGGACGTAGCAAAATATTACGCAATAATAATAACTTACGCACAATCTATTGTAACACTACTCTAATGCACAAAAGCATTATATGCCTAGCCAGTAAAATATACAATAAGCTGCCTGATGCAATTAAATTAAGTTGTATAGATGACTTTAAACGACAGCTTATGTTATTCTTAATAGAAAAATGTTTCTATACGCTAGAAGAATATCTCACAGATGCATAATTTGAAGTGTAAATATAAGTAAAAACAGTTAATATTACTTAATATTAAGCAACAATTTGTATCATCTATTTTGTCTTATTTTGTTCTATTAGTTTTATGTAATACCTATTGTCCATCATGTTTTATTGTATGCCTTTTGGCGAAACATAGCGTACTATAAAAACTGTAACATCCTATTATTAACCTATGTTTACAAATAAACTACTTTGACTTTGACTTTGACTTTGGTCCTTAAGTTAAGTTGCTTCAGTGCAGACTTCTGTAATTCTTGTACAGAATGGACTCAAGTAGGAGACTGTTGGCAGTGAATTGTTATAAATACCTTCTTAGGCTAATTGATTGAAGTGAGCAAAAAAAAATGGTCCCGTCTACCCGCTTAATCTATGTCCATCAGATAAAAGTTGTATTCTCTAACGAGGGCCGAGTTCGCAAGGGTTGTTTGGACAAGAAGGCTTGATTTTGGGAATTCGGGGCAAATGCCCCGCGCCCTCATTGTTACGTTGATCGTTCGGAAGTGTAAATACTTGTATTTTCACTCTGTGTTTATTTATTTGCAGTGTCTCCAAAATATTTTTTTTTACGGCATAGGTAGGCAAACTAGTACCTACTTACACCATGACACCTGAGTCTGAGAAATCTTATCATTTCTTATTGAGAAATTATAAGATCTCGAATGCATTGCATCAGAAAGTCGTTACTCCTTGGCGGAAAATGTAGGAAGCCGTGGTGGCCTAGTGGTTCGACGTACCGCCTCTCATGCAGAGGGTCGGGGGTTCGATTCCGGCTCGCACCTCTAAGTTTACTTAATGTGCGAAATTCAATTTGAATTTACCACTTAGCTTTTCGGTGAAGGAAAACATCGTGAGGAAACCTGCACGCATCTGCGAAGTAATTCAAAGATGTGTGTGAAGTCCCCAATCCGCACTGGGCCCGCGTGGGAATTATAGCCCAAACCCTCTCGTGATGAGAGGAGGCCTGTGCCCAGCAGTGGGGCGCAAATGGGCTGCAGTAGCAGTAATAGAATGCATTGCATACCCTGAGGCACACGGCGGACACGGCTTATAAAAGCACGATTTCGAACACAATTCGAATGAAGTGTCAATGTTTGCGTGCGAGGACGTCTGTACACTTGTAAATGTGTGTGTACCAGTACGCGGGCCAACGATTCACTCTCCATCTCCGGATGAAACAAATGACGGTAAGGCGAGTTGTGCGCCGGCTAGATTCAGGCGGGTGATTCCGTGGCCATTCTGTATGTAGTAGGCACTATATTGAATATTATGTGCCTGAGGCTTAAGATGGAATACCTCTGTGCCAGTAATGTCACCGGCTTTGAATCGTGTCCTCATTCAACAAACGTGACCGGTGTAACCAGGTCACCCATGTGAATTGATTGTAACAGTAACCCTCCTTTAAGGTCTAAGGTGTTCCCAGAACTCCCGTATCTCGCGGTTGGCGGGACAGCTCGTAGTCAATTAATCGTTTGATCTGGGCTCTGATTGGCTGGCATTACGCGTGGTCGCTCACGCGTGGTCCGATATGCCGGGATCTACAGCTTCTTGGAGCGACGAGCATTGAAACATAGTTTTTTTCACGTTAGGTAACTATTGGTAGACAAGCGAGTAAGCAGCCCACCTAATGGTAAACTGTCAATGCGGCCCATGGACATAATAAATCCAAAGATTTCAAATGCGATGCTAACCCCGAGATGAAAGGCCTCTATAGCAATAATTTCACCCGCTGCCTTACTCATTTATCGGAACGCAATAAAAGAAAGCACAATTTATTTGACACTAGCAGAAGCTGCTAGCAAGTGGCAGAAGCCCTCGACTTCGTCCGCGTGGAATTCGGTTATCGCGTTCCCGCGAGAACTATCGTTTTCCGGGTTAAAAAGTTGCCTATGTCCTTTCTTGGGACTTCAACTATCTTCATACCAAATTTCATCAAAATCGATCCAGCAGTTTTCACGAGATGCGCGGTCAAATAAACAGATATACATAATACTTATTTACTTAATTTTATGTTAAGCGTTACCGAGAATAATAATTATAGTAAAGAGTCCAAGAGCAAAAGTGCCGACAAACTGTTTTACAATTCGGCACGATATTGAACATGTTAAAAAAATCCTTTTTATACCTAAATAATTTACTTACTTACTACATAAACAGACAAGCAGATAAACAGACAAACAGATAAACAAACAAAAAATCTAAAAAATGTGTTCTGTTATCGATTCTAAGTAGGGTCTTCTACTATCTAAAGTCACGCGCCTTCACATTTCAAAACGCTTCAATTTGTTTTATTATTATTTAAAAAGCACCACCAACACTCTCAACGCATAGTTGATGGCTGTCTCAGCTCGCACACATGTGTTGAGAGTGTTGGTGGTGTTTTTTAAATACATTGAAGCGTTTTGAAATGTGAAGGCGCGGGACTTTAGATAGTAGAAGACTCTACTCCTGTGTTCTTGCAACAAAAACTATGGCTTTGCCTTTGAACAGCGCAAGCACTTCTACTATCACTTCTTGGTGGCAGATAGCGAGTAACGGTGTTAACGCATTCACTGCCACCGACACATATGTGCGTCTTGCTGACTTTCCCGCAGTGCCTTGAACGCACATGTGCGTTGCAATGTTCCCTTAATGACAGATGTGGCACCTGACAAAAGTTCGTAAAACAGAAGTGGCAGTGAATGCCTTAAGCTTCTAGCTTTTAAAGGCCATATGTCACCAGTTTACAGACCAACGCGTATATTATAATTCTCATTTCATTGGGAGCGGAATTAATACGATTACTATTTGACTTGTTTCATTCGATCTCGAAGCAAACAAGTATATTACGAATAGGCACTGTTATTTAACAAGAACAAGCATATTCGAGTGGTTAAGGCTGCGGAAACACGTTTTATTGGTTTACGATAAATAATGTAAATATCGGTGTCGGAATAAATATATTAAATTCATGAAACTTGATTTAATATTGAAATATACGAGTAGGTATGTGATGATAATACTCTTATAATTAGTGTAATTTTTGTTTAAAATAGAATTGTTTTTACTATCTATGTCAATCACACACTACACATTTTTAAAGGTTTAATATGAAAGTCGTGAAAAAGCCGTAGTGGTCTAGTGGTTCGACCTACCGCCTCTCATGCAGAGGGTCGGGGGTTCGATTCCGGCTCGCACCTTTTATCAAATTTACTTATGTGCGAAATTCAATTTGAATTCCGCACATAAGTAAATTTGATATGAATATTGAGGGTATAGTCCCCACGCGGGCCCAGTGCGGATTGGGGACTTCACACACATCTTTGAATTATTTCGCAGGTGCGTGCAGGTTTCCTCACGATGTTTTCCTTCAACGAAAAGCTCAATGGTAAATTCAAATTGAATTTCGCACATAATAAACTTAGAGGTGCGAGCCGGAATCGAACCCCCGACCCTCAGCATGAGAGGCGGTAGGTCGAACCACAAGGCCCAAGCCCTCTCGTGACGAGAAGAGGCCTGTGCCCAGCAGTGGGACGCAAATAGGCTGTAGTAGTAAGTAGTAGTTTATTCGGACTCCTAAATTCCAAGCATCGAAACGGCTGAACTCAAAAACGACAGCAAAATTACACCTTTTTCAAGATACCTAAATTCAAGAGTACTAAACAATGGGAAGTTAATTATTATCCATTGAAACCTAGCAATCGACACTTACACTAAAGCAATATTTATCTTAAAAATCAAACATTAAAAAAGTCATTTTTCTCCCGCACAGACGTCTTAATTGACCGCTTTCTGCTCTCAACCCTTTCAGTTGAGAATTGAGAAAAAACTCTCATTGAATTGAAAAGGTAGTTGAGAACTCAAACACTCAGTAGCCTCCCTTCCAATTTGGGGAGCAAATACTTCAGCACGCCGGATTCTGAGGAAGAAATGTGAAACTTTACCGCTTAGTTCTGTTCCTTGATTGATAGGAAGTAAACTTGGGCGTACATAATGTTGCTTTCTTAGTTATAAGTGTGAAGAAACTCGAGGCAATTTTTTTCATATTTTTTTTCATGTCGATGGTTTAGGCTGACGAGCGCACAGCCCACCTGAAGGTAAGTGGTCACTGCGGCCCATGGACACCGAAATCCTTTGTTCCCCATTAAGAAACCATAGATCTCTAATGCGTTGCGTACCCTGATGCCTAAGATGGAATGCCTCTGTGCCAGAAATTACATGATAATTAACCAATCAACCACAAGATTTTTTAACGTCTGGGCACAATACTGTTATCGGCATGAGAGCGTCTGAGCCTATGGGCTGAGCATAAGTACCTACATCTGGAGCGAGTATATTATTATTATTATTTATTTATTTATTACTAAAACATGAGATACAATTATAAAAGCAAAACATTGCTCCACAAAACTGCTTTCGCAGTTTGACTGCAAAGTCAAGTAGGTAATCTATTACTCAACTAATACTAGGTAAATACTCATAATAAGTTAACCAAATAATTATGCAGTTTTCTTTTTAAAATACCCTTACTTTGCTCGTGTCTAATATCTGAGGGCAAGCTGTTGAGGAAATACGGCAAGCGCTTGCGGAGACATCTATCTCCATAGTAGTTGGTTACCCTCGGCACAACATACTTACATATAATAGTGTCAATTTCGAAATGAAGATCCCACAAAAACATTGCCATGTTAAAGTGAGACCATGACGTATTGCTTGTACTGTAAAAAGTTCTGAGATCTTATGGAGAGCCAAGCTGTGTCGTTCAAAAAGAAAAAATGTGGGGCTTGGCCGTTTCAATGGAAGCAAGTAGCACAGGACCGGTCTGAGTGGCGAGCCCTGGGGGAGGCCTATGTCCAGCAGTGGACGTCTTTCGGCTGAAATGATGATGATGAACTTTTCATACAAGGAACTTCATTGCTACATCGACTTTTGTAGAAGGTTCAAGAATAAGTCTGTGTCCCCACTAGTTAATATTAATGACGTAATACCGTTCCGTGATATAAGCGGGAAGTTTACTTTCCGCGCAATTGTGTACCGAGGACTTAATGAACGAGTTAGGAGATTTGCTGGACCTGACACATACACACACCTATCTATAGTTAGGAGAAAAAGGAGACTTAAGAGCCCCCAGTAAGCTCCTTTCTCCATACAAACGAAGTTACGTTTTATTTCGCAAACTACTTATCAGATTGGCACCAAATTTTACAGGTAATAGTGGAACAGAGATTTTAGTATCCGAAGTACACTTTGATTGTAATAAATTGAATAACAAAGAAACTAGGACCATTTTAGTTTCCTCCATACAGACTTCAAAATTCAGTTTTTTGGCTGTAATTTAATTGTGTTCTCTTTTACCACGACTTTTACTAATTTTGGTCACTCACAATAACGATTTTATTATGTGTATCAAGTTTCGAGTCAATTAGCTTCTGCCCAAGACTTCGCCCGCGTAGAATTCGGTTATCGCGCTCCCGCGGGAACTATGCGCTTTTTCGGGATAAAAAGTAGCCTATGTCCTTTTCCGGGACCCCAACTATCTGCATACCAAATTTCATCCAAATCGGTCCAGCGGTTGAAGCGTGAAAAGGTAACAGACAGAAAGACAGACAGGCAGAGTTACTTTCACATTTATAATATTAAATAGGTAATATGGATATTGCATGCAATTTGTAAAGCAAGTAATGTGTATCAAATTAAATATGAATGCACAATAATATGGATATTGGTATGGATAATCATCATCATCATCATCATCATCATCATCATCATCATCATTTCAGCCGATAGACGTCCACTGCTGGACATAGGCCTCCCCTGATGGTATGGATAATATGGATATGGATTAATATTAATATATTGATAACATGGATAAAAAAAAAATATGGCTATGGATACAGGGTGGCAAATCTTTTAGTTGGCTAATTTTATTTGAAATTAAACTATCGTTTGTTTTTCGTAAGAGTCAAAACTTGCATTTAAATATTTTCACTCTGCTTATACTTCTGTGTCAAATTCAGTTCAAACTCACTACTGATCCTTTCGGCGCAGGAAACCATCGTTAGGAGCTCTGCGCGCATCTGCAAAGTATTGAACATTCCAATCGGCACTGGGCGCGCATGGGGACTGTAGCCCCAAACCCTCTCGTGATGAGAGATGAGAGGGAGTCTGTTTCAAGTACTTTCACGTAATACTTATGCTGTTGTGGTGCTTGGTGGGTACAATCGACAATCACAAGTAATTAATGCGATGACGACAGGGTGAAGTGAAGAAATCGAAATTCTAATTAGTCCGTCAGTCAGGTAATAAAAAAACATTAGACACGTATTTTTTTGTTTTATCAAATTGACAAAGAATTACTAAGTTAAAACGCATTAAAGTTGGAGAGTGGGGGCTAACTACGTCACCGTTAGGTATAAATCGTACCTAACCGTGACGTCACGCGACATTTCAACTCAATATATCTCCGTATAAGTTTGATTACGCGAAAAAGAAAAAATACGTGTCCAATACTTTTCAATAATCTTCCTGATAGACTAAGGAAAAAAAAGTTGTCGTCATCCCTATTGTCTCGGTTACACCCTGCCATTCTTGACAAAGGCGCAAAACTGCAAGGCGATGAGGTGTTAGGTGAAATTAGACTATCACAGGTCACATACATATAATATGCTAAACAAGCCACCTTTAAATACGAAACAGACTGCATACATCAAGAATGCAATTCCGGTGCCGACCAAACAATCAGGACAGGCGAAGCCGCAGCAATCTCTTGTGAATAATTTACCGGCCATCCCTCAGACGGGCGTGGGTGGAATACCAATCGGTTTGAGGCCAAGGCACCTATTACCGACCACGGCATTGATGTTACAAGAAAGACGTCAAAGACGGGTATGTACCTCTAGGCAGTTCTTTAACCGTCGACGTAATAACTGAAAATAAAAATTATGAAAAAAAGCCCTGACCTACATCAACGAAGAACCAATAATTTTCTTCAAATTATAATTATTTTGTCATCATCATCATCATCATTTTAGCCGATAGATGTCCACTGCTGCACATAGGCCTCCCCCAAGGCGCGCCACTCAGACTGGTCCTATGCCACTCGCATCCACCGCGTTCCCGCGACTTTTACAAGGTCGTCACTCCATCTTGTTGGAGGCCTACCGACAGCTCGTCTACCGGTTCGCGGACGCGACTCCAGGACTTTCTGGCCCCATCGGCCATCAGTCCTGCGAACAATGTGCCCCGCCCACTGCCACTTAAGGTTCGCAAGTTTAGCAAGCACTTTAACATAATCAACTCTGCTCCGATGTTAAAGGAAATTGCCCAATTAATAGTGATGTGATTGATATGAAATGGTTTATCCTGTAACTTCAGGACATGACAAATAAACTCTTTGACTTTGACATTATGCAGTAGTACGGGAAACTGTTTTGATGCTACAGCATCATCTACAATCAGGTTAATCCATATTATTTCCATATCCATATTATCCACATTAATATTATTAATGCGAAAGTAACTCTGTCTGTCTGTCTGTCTGTTACCTCTTCACGCTTCAACCGCTTGACCGATTGAGATGAAATTTGGCATGGAGACCCGGGAAAGGACATAGGCTACTTTTTATCCCGGAAAAAGGCATAGTTCTCGCGGGAACGCGATAATTGAATTCCACGCGGGCGAAGTAGAGGGCAGAGGCGTTATGGTTTATTTTTAATTTTCAAAAACACATATTTATTGATAGCGTAACTCTTCTTCTTAAATCAATGGACTCTCCCATGTTCAACTCTCAATAGGTTAAAGATCCTTTGAAATGTAAATTACATACAATAAAAACCAGAGATCGGAGGCGTTAGATGAGGAGAATACAAGGGCATTTAAATATCATTTAGAGAATATTGATCTTCTTTCGGAATCGACTTGAGTGAAGCTAGTAGAGAAGCGGTGTTCCTACAAGCGCTACTCAAAGAGCTCATTGCAATGTGTGGTTGCAAGATTGTGATGTATTTGCTACGAACTGCTTGCTAGTTTATGGTTTTTATACTTTTATTTATTGTTTTTTTTACATTTTGTTTTACCACTCTTGTCATTATACTGTTCAAGTCAGCTTGCTTGCCTTTTCACTGCTCTCTCTAATTAGCTATCCTTCAATCCTCTACAATTTGGTCCTACGCCAGTCATGAACACGCGTTCAAAAAGCAAGCTGGCGCAGCGACAGGACTCGAGCGCGCGCTCGGAGCCCGGCGCGGGCGGGCTCGGCCGGTCCCCGCACACGGACCCCGTCTCGGCCGATACCACATTTAAGCCCGCAGGCGCCCCTGGCTCCGAGCCAGCCCCAGTAAGTCCCGTACACCGTGAAGTTGAACAGTCTAATGTTAGTCTAAGTTCCAGGTCGCACAAGTCGGGGTCTTCGCAGTCCACAGCCACAATAAAGGCACGTCGGTTGGCTGCGAAGGCACAGTTAGCTCGTCGCAGCATGGAACGCGACCAAAAGCTTTTCGAGCACGAACACCAAATCGCGCAACAGCGGTTGGAATTCGAACGTAAGCTCGTTCACCTGGCAGGAAAGGTGGACGAATTCGAAACTGAGGCGAACTTGGCGGCCCAGGAAGCCGAAGAAAGCTCCCGTCGTTCGGTAAGCCAAGCTTTGTCACGTACTACATCCTGGGTAAACGACCAACCATTGGAAAACTTTTACGAGCCGCTTACCGTGGACCCTAATATTACACAGTTGAAGAACGCTACCAACCATCACGGCATTCCAACTAATGTCGGTTCAAAGCGCGATGTTTTCCAATCTGAAAAACATGAAACTCATTGTTTACCAAAACCGGTGACATTTGAAATTCCGATGACACGAAATGAATTTTCAAATAATTATTTGACATCTAACCGGCCGGCGGCGAACTCAACTAAAGAGTTTTTAGTTTCACAACCAGTCAAGGCTGAGGTTGAATCTAACGCCGCAAATGCTATAAGCCCTTATAGATTTTCTTCGAAATATATCGAGTTGATGACTTTTAGCGGAAAACCTATAGAGTGGCTGATGTTTAAACGCACTTACGCAGATACTCAGCATTTGTTTGCGCCGTCAGAGAATCTCGCTCGTTTGCGGTGCGCGCTGCGAGGGCGCGCGCTCGAGAGCGTGTCGGCGCTGCTGTACACGGCCGCGCGGCCCGAGTCCGTGCTGGCCATGCTGGAGCAGACCTTCGCGCAACCCGAGACCATCGTTTTGAACGAGATTCTACAAGTTCGGAACCTACCTAAGATAAGCTACGACCAACGAGAACTGAACACATTTTCATGCAGGCTGCGTAACTGTATAGCTGTCATCAACAGCTTAGAACAGAAAGAGTACTTGCACTCCATAGAAATTTTTCATACTGTTCTGAGCAAATTGACACCTATACTGTACAGTCAGTGGAAAGATTTTGCGTATCGTAGCGACCGTCACGTTCCGAAACTTCAACGTTTGTCGGATTTTTTGGAAATCGAAGCCGACAAACACAATAAGTTCGGCCTGATTTTAGATTATACCAAGCGCCCAGGTACCCATAACTTTAGCAGCAACTATACTCGGCGTGAGACTTTTAACGTGACATCTACACGTACTGCTAGTACTGAATCGTGCCGTTTCTGTAAAAATAAACATAAACTCAGCGAATGTGTCGATTTTAAATCCCTTACTTTAGATGATAAATGGCGCTGGTTACGTGAGGCTAGGGTCTGTTATAAATGTCTGAAATCCAAAATGCATCGTTGGAACACTTGTAAGATTGATCGCTGCGGTGTCGATGGCTGTGAACGTTTTCACAACCCGCTGCTGCACTCGGAGGGCGCGGCGCAGGCGGCGCACACCTACGACGGAGCGCCCACTACTCCGATGCCGTCTCATAGCGTCGTGGCTGATCATATTGAAAAAGAAAAAACTGTGACAATTTCTAACACTACTGAATCTTATTCACATAACAACAGCTTATCGCATAGTGCTCACGTATTACTAAAAATTGTTCCTGTTGAAGTGAGCGGCCCAAATGGAAAATATAACACTTTTGCTTTACTCGATGACGGCTCAACCGCGACTTTGATCGACTCTGAGGTGGCCCGCCATATTGGCGCGGTGGGTCCCAGGGACTCAATCAAGGTCGAGGGTGTCGCCGGCATGTCAATTTCCAAGCCGATACAACACGTAAGTTTTAACATAAAAGGTAGGAACTGTTCCGAAGTACACTCCGTCACGAATGCTAAAGCAATGGACCATCTGTCATTGTTCACGCAGTCTATTAAACGAAACGATCTATTGCAATTTCCTCATCTTGATGGTTTAATTAATGAATTGACACTTATAGACGCGACACCCAAAATTCTTCTTGGAGCGGAACATTGGTATTTAACCGTTAGTCGCGAAGTCAGAGAGGGTTCTAAGAATCAACCTGTAGCTTCTCGTACAGCACTAGGATGGGTCTTGCATGGCAAATCCAGTAGCTGGACTAAGCCGGTTCACTTCGTGAACCACGCCGTAGTGACCGAGTCCAAGGATTCCTCTCTGGACGAACTTATAAGAGAATATTTCCGTCTTGATTCCATAGGAATTTCCAAACCCGAAACCTTGTGTTCCAAGCAGGATAAGCACGCCTTGGAAACGCTGGCTTCCACGGCGGAGCGTCTGCCGTCCGGACGATTCCAGGTCGGTTTGCTGTGGAAAAAAGAAATTCCCAACGTGCCTGACAGTTATCCACAAGCCCTTTCAAGGTTTCTCGGTTTGGAAAGACGTATGGCTCGGGACTCAGATTTCAAAAAGGCTTATTGTGACTTTATTAACAACATGTTTGTAAAAAGATACGCCGAGGAATGTCCCAGGGACACGTACCGTGACACCGTCGATTTGTCATCACAACAGGGTCCAATTCGTTGGTATTTGCCTCATTTTCCGGTTGTTCACGCACAAAAAAAGAAACTACGAGTAGTTCATGACGCAGCTGCGCAAACATTGGGTGTGAGCCTCAATTCTCTTCTACTGGCAGGACCCGACCTTTTACAATCCTTGCTCCATATACTCTTTCGGTTCCGAGAAGGCAGCGTAGCCCTGACAGCTGATGTTAGAGAAATGTTCCCTCAAATTAAGATCAGGGAGCAAGATCGTGATGCCCTGAGGTTCATATGGAGAGAGGATCGTAATAGCGAACTGAAAGAATACAGGATGACCTCTGTAATTTTTGGCGCGGTTTGCAGCCCGTGTACTGCTCTGTATATTAAAAACCGTAACGCTCAGGAATTACAGAAGTCCTATCCCGCGGCAGCTCAGGCTATTATCCACGATCATTACATGGACGACTATTTAGGCAGCCTGGACGACGTTCACGAGGCTGCACAGCTCGCAGCCGATATTGTGAAAGTTCACAATCAAGCAGGTATGGAAATGCGTAGTTGGGTTTCTAACGTACCTGCTGCGCTCGTTGACGTACCTAAAGACCTTCATGCAGCACCTCTGGAAAACGTTAATGTTGGTCCTGAAGCCTTTGTCAGAACTTTAGGTCTTATTTGGCATCCTGAAAGTGACACTTTTAGTTTTAGGATTGGCTCTCAGTTTCCTGAAAATGAAAAATTCACGAAGCGGAAAGTGCTGTCTCACTTGATGTGCGTTTATGACCCCTTGGGTCTTCTCACACCTTTGGTGATACAAGGCCGCATTCTTTTTCAGCAAACTTGGAGGACTGGCATCGATTGGGACACTGAGCTGCAAAAAGACGACATTCAAAAATGGTTGTCGTGGTCAGAACAATTATCATCTGTTTCTGGCGTCAAAATTCCCCGTTGGTATAGATGTGGGCACCAAGATAAAGACATCAGCAATCGACAGCTTCATGTGTTTGCAGATGCAAGCGAACAAGCGTACTCGTGTGCCGCTTATTGGCGTTTCGTGTTCTCAGACGGGTCAGTGAAGGTGTCACTTGTAGGTGGAAAGGCACGTCTAGCTCCTCTCAAGCCTACATCTATCCCTAGGTTGGAGCTCCAGGCAGCCCTGATTGCAGCTCGGTATGCCAACACCATTTGTACTGGTCATAATGTTCAATTTAATGATACCCACTTCTGGTCTGACTCGACCACCGTTTTGAGCTGGATTCGCAGCGATGCGCGCACATTTAAACCATTTGTTGCGAATCGTGTTGGCGAGATCACTGAAATAACCAGCGTTAATAGCTGGAAATTTGTTTTAAATGTTGCGGACGACGCTACACGTCTAAGAGACGCCACCACTGATCTGAAGCGCTGGTTCTCTGGACCAGATTTCTTATTATTGCCTTGTGCTGAATGGCCCACAGAACCAACGGCTCCTACAATCGCAATCGTTTCAGAAGAATCTAAATCTTCTAAAGTGCTTGCCACAGTTCTGGAACAACCTTCATCGGTTACACCAGACCCTTCACGTTTTAGTGAATGGATTCGTTTGGTGCGTGCGACCGCGCGCGTTTACCAATGCGCGTCTAAGTTTCGGTCACTTTTGGCACGTTATAAAAATCCAAATTCTAAATCACCTACTCACGTTTCTACTTCCGAATTTCCCCTTCTAACAGCTTCTGAAATGCGAAAGGCGGAAACAGCCATTTTTAAGTCGTCACAGAATGACAGTTTCAGCCAAGAATTGGCTCTGCTTCACGACTCCAAACCCTTGCCTAAATCTAGCAAACTGCACTCCCTTTCCCCGAAGCCCGACGACGACGGTTTATTAAGGCTAGACAGTCGCATCAAGCACATGAGAGACGTTGATGTCGAGACAATTTCGCCAATTATCCTCGACAGTCGCCATCCCTCTGTTCGACTCCTTATTCGCCATTATCACGTCAAAGCCGCCCACGCATTCAACGAGCTGGTGTGCAATGAGCTGAAGCAACGTTACTGGATTTTACGATGTCGCAGTGAAGTACGATCCATCGCTCGACAATGCATGTTTTGTGCAAAGCGTAGAGCTACTCCAAAGATTCCGCCCGTGGGCTACCTGCCAGATGTACGCCTAGGGCACCACATCCGCCCTTTTACTAACGTGGGCCTGGATTACTTTGGACCCGTAGAGGTGACAATCGGTCGGCGCACTGAAAAACGTTGGGTAGCTTTATTCACATGTTTATCAACGCGAGCTGTCCATTTAGAGATTGTGAGCAGCCTCTCATCTGACTCTGCGATATCCTGTCTACGTCGCTTCATGGCACGAAGAGGAACTCCTCAAAAGATCCTATCCGATAATGGCACATCGTTCGTTGGAGCCAACCGCCAGCTGAAGGAGCTCTATAGCGAAGCTGTTCAAGACTTTGCGGTTTCCAACCAATGCGAGTGGTCTTTCATACCGCCCGCATCTCCGTTCATGGGCGGATCATGGGAGCGCCTCGTGCGGACCGTGAAGAATGCCCTCCTGGCAACGCTGCGCGACAAAGCACCCAAAGAAGAGCTTCTGCACACCTTGCTTCTTGAGGCCGAGGCACTTGTCAACTCAAGACCTTTAACTTACGTCACCCAGAACGACGAGTTCCAGAGTCTGACGCCATTCCACTTCCTACTTGGCACTTCATCAAATTGTCAACTGCCAGTGCGATTGGATGATAAAGTATTCTGCATGCGGAAGGAATGGAAAAAGGTCCTGCGACTGTCCGAGCACTTTTGGAACCGGTGGCTAAAAGAATATTTGCCTAGCTTGAGACCGAGGAAACAGCAAGGAACCGACTACGCAAACCTGAAGGTAGACGACGTAGTCCTAATCGTAGATCCTGACATGCCTAGGGGGACCTGGCCAATGGGACGTATAGTCGAAGTCCATCCAGGAAAGGATGGAGTCGTGAGAGTCGCTGACGTAGCGTGCAAGGGGGGAACGCTGAGGAGACCCGTGAGGAAGCTGGCTCTCCTCAACCAGGACCATATTGTGTAGCTTCGTACACGGGGGGGACGATGCTACGAACTGCTTGCTAGTTTATGGTTTTTATACTTTTATTTATTGTTTTTTTTACATTTTGTTTTACCACTCTTGTCATTATACTGTTCAAGTCAGCTTGCTTGCCTTTTCACTGCTCTCTCTAATTAGCTATCCTTCAATCCTTTACAGTATTGATTAGTTCATCACAAGAGAAGCAAACACATTGAAGTGAGGTACCATTATGTAGAGATATGTTAGAAGGTTTTAATGTAGAGCTTCTATACATACCAACAGATGTAATGGTGGCTGACGTTTTCACTAAACCGTTGGGCTGTGTGAAACATGAGATGTTTACTCAACAGCTTGGTGCAGTGTGAGCACTAGATGCCCACGTTGTGGGGGGGGGTGCTGGGACTTTAAGGCTGGCCATCATGTCTGAGTACTACTACTACTACAACAGCCTATTTACGGCCCACTGCTGGGCACAGGCCTCCTCTCATCACGAGAGGGTTTGGGCTATAGTCCCCACGCGGGCCCAGTGCGGATTGGGGACTTCACACACATCTTTGAATTACTTCGCAGGTGCGTGCAGGTTTCCTCACGATGTTTTCCTTCACCGAAAAGCTCAATGGTAAATTCAAATTGAATTTCGCACATAATAAACTTAGAGGTGCGAGCCGGAATCGAACCCCCGACCCTCAGCATGAGAGGCGGTAGGTCGAACCACAAGGCCACCACGGCGTCTGAGTATTGTATGTATGATATTCTGTCAGTGTCAACGTTTATACTAACATGGTTTACAATTCATAAGATAATATAATTCACAATATTTATCCACTCTCTGCTTGTTTTTTCTACCAAAAGATACCCCGAGATTTCCCGATGGAAAATAATTTTCCACTATATCTGTAACAACGGATAAACTGGGGGACGGTCCACCTGATAAGTAGAATGTGGCATATCTACACTTAACAGCAATGAAAACGGGTCACTTTTTATAGGACTTTACATGCAAAGTGACCCGTTTTCATTGCTGTTGAGTGTAGACAATTGCAACAACAGAATCGTCACGTTTGCGATGAAGTCTAGAAGGAGGCTGGAACCCATTTCAAATGTGGGAAAAAACGAGGCTGCTATTATAACGTAGAGATCTTCTACTATCTAAAGTCCCGCGCCTTCACATTTCAAAACGCTTTTTTTTTTATTATTATTTAAAAAGCATCTCCAACACTCTCAACGCACGCATAGTTGACGGCTGTCTCAGCACGCACACATGTGTTGAGAGTGTTGGAGGTGATTTTTAAATACATTGAAGCGTTTTGAAATGTGAAGGCGCGGGACTTTAGATAGTAGAAGATCTCTAATTATTATGGCTAATTTTTATCGTTAAAAATCGCATAGTTCCGATTTCCACGCGGGTGGAGTCGCCAGCAGAAGCTACTTAGTTCAAGAATTTTTTTTTTAAAAAGTTTCAGGAAGTTAGATCCGGGAGTTGATAAGCTTTAATATTGTTCCGAAGTCACGGCGTCCACTGGTGGGATGGCCCGTTCCGGGTATTAACTTTAACGAAGTCCCCATTGTTTCGCAGAACAATAGGCTTGAGATCGAAATGATGACTTTAAAATTATGGTACTATTGGAACTCGAACCGTCTTGAAATGATTTTGAGTTTTGAAAGAATTAACAAAATTAACTCACCACAGTACAATAAGTACATTAAAAGTAAATCAAGTAAGTATTAAGTATACCTAACAATACTTATGCTTCACATACGTATGTATAGCTTCAAATCCTCTTGTGTCTTGTGTTGGGAGGAGGCCTGGGCCGTTAATCACCATGCTAAAATTAGTAACGAAACGTAACGAATCAAGGCGACAAATGTTATGACTTCTGTTCCATAACGCACGAACACGTTTTCGTGACGTAGCCAACGGCTGACCGTCAAAATTAATGAAAAACTGTAGTTAATGAATGGAACTAACTAAAGAGTTCTAAAAACAATTAAAACGTGTACGACGCACTACGATTCGAAGCCCGTAGAAATATAAGTACATAAAAATAGCAAGGCACGATATGTCGTCCTAATTTGGTACGATTGTATGGACCAGTCAAGGTAATGTGAACCTAAATTTGCAACTTTGAGACTAGGTACTTACTAAAATGGTTTTGTTAGTCGTTGCTAAGATTAAGTAGGTAGGTACTTATCTATTAAACAAGTCCTAAATGTTGTTTTTTATGTCCATCGTATAGGCAAACGAGCACACAGGCCACCTGGTGGTAAGTAAGTGGTCACTACGAATGCGTTGTCTACCCTGAGGCCTGAGATGGAATGCCTCTGTGCCAGATCACTGGCTGCCTTAACCCTAGCGGAACACTACTTATAGTCCGAGCACTGCTATTTGGCGGCAGGTTAGGAAAAGAAAGGGCGGGGAAAGACCGTGGTACCACCCCGGACGGACCCTAGCGCCAGGCCTTACCACTATCAAACGCAAAATCGTTGTTGTCCATTTTGTCGAAAAACGCAAAATGTCTGTGAATTAGAGCCAAAAGATGAAAAAATATATGTCGTCACAGTTTTTACCGTAGGGGCGAGCACAAAGTTTTTCAAAGTTGTAAATTAATTTGGGTTTACTCTACTGTGACTGTTCATAACATACCAACATACTAAAAAGTCAGTAAGTACTACTTTCAAGTGTTAATTTTTCTCTCTCCCTCTTAGCGTGCCTCTTAAATCCGTTAATTTCTACTATTATAGCCTTAGCCGTACATTGTCGACAATAATAAGCGATCATTATTATTCTTTTTAGTTGTACATATTTAGATAAATACTGCCTTTTTTATTTTCATTATTTTTTGTACCTAATATAAGACCACATCTAAGATTTTTAGATTAAAGTTAGGGACTATATTACATCCCTTAAATGTAATTTTAGTATGAGTACCTATATACATATTAATGTAAATGTAATGTGAATCTGAATGTTTAAATCTTGAAAAAAGGCCTTCTGCTGAGTTTGTTGCGGCGCTTCTTCTCAAGCTGTTAAATTCATTTAAAAGTGACGTGTAAAAGTGCCCAGATGTGGCCTATTTGCTGAATAAATATTTTGATTTTGATTTGACAATAAAATCACTTTGAATCATTCAGTTAGATACCCGTTAATTTGCACATTATAGCTACCTAGAGTAAAGTGATCGAGTTCCCTTAGTTGGGGCTCTAAGTGCCTAGAAGGGCCTGGTAGTCCTTAAAACAGCCTTCTAAATAAACGAAGGGATTTCGCTAGGGGAAAATTGAAAAATGTCGCCTTATCCAAGGAAATAATTACGGATTTCTTTGGTTTTGTTTCGCTCGGTAAATTTGCTTTGCCAAAGTAAGTTTTTTTAAAGGATAAAGGGCCAAGTCATTTGCTTTGGTGAGAGGATTTTTGGGGTTCAGTACCTCAAGTGTATTTTTCGGACCTGGAAAATACTTCTCGACCGCGTTTGCGTTTACATCAAGATTGTATGAAAACTTGAACAGCGCCCCTAACGGTACGTTTTGTAACAAGGTTTAGCGAGTGTATTTTGATTAATACGAATGAGTGACGAGCGAGTAAGTGAGTAAACGAAAACGTTCACGTTTTCGAGTGACTTTTAGTATGACAGAAACGCAGTAGTATACGCAATTCGATCTGTCAAGGTCACTGTCAGGCTAATAGTTTGAACATTTTTGAAGATACTACACATGGAGATAAAATTTAGAAGACACGCGGCATGCAGGACTTTTCAGTGCCTTACAAAATTGCTGGTATTGCCTACATGGCTATCTGTATAGCTAGTATTTGGGCAAGAAGCGAAAAAGAGAACTCGGTTGAAGAGTTTCCTACCATATTATAGTTGGGACTTAGGAGTTGTTTACAAGCATAGTTTACAGGAAGAAACCGGATATAGCGCTGCGAGGAAAGTATATGGAATACCGATTAGGCTACCGCAGGAATGTTTTTTAATGAGGAACTGTTCCTACGATAGTTTTACAGAGATGTTTAAGGGAAGATACTTAAGTATTGCTAATGTTGTCTCGGTCCAAGAAGGGAAAGGCCAATTACAGAAATGTTCACAAGAAGCGTCATACTCCGCCCTACTCTAACGCCGCCTTATGATGGCCCATTTATAGTGGTTGAGAGGAGGAGCAAAGCATGGGAACCTGATTAATAGAGAAGGCAAAGCGACGTGCGAATCAATCGGTCGCTTGAAACCAGCCTTTTTGCTGAACGATGAAGAGGCGTACATCGCGACGTAGTCGATATAGGAATAGTCTTTCCAGGCGTGGAGGATTGTGCCAGCACCATCGGCATCGTCCACAAGGCACGGCACGGAAGAGAGATAGGCCGTGTCATGGATTATCGTTTCGGTAGACATAAGTACATATTGGGTGATGCTCACAAGAATTTCCAGTGTGTGACGGCACATTCTTGTGAGCCTCACTCATTTAAGCGTTCTAAATTATTATGAAATAAATCAACTTGAAACTAACCAAGAAAGTAGTTTGTTCTCATCATCACCACTCCCGCTACATATGTGGTAGATTAACGTTAAATAAATCATGTAAAGGGAAATACTATAAATGCAAAATTGTGGCTTAGTAGGTACTTATAGCTAAATAGAGCGGCCAACATTCTTGACTGATGCGAATACCTAAAAGCATTATATCAATCTAGCTTATTCCGACGGTGACTTCATTCACGTGGAATTCGGAGCGTTCCCGCGGGAATTATGCTTAGTAACACCCCCCAATTCCCCAAGGAACCTATATGCCAAATTTCAGCTTTCTGCGGTTAGTAGCTTCGGTTGTGCTTTGATCGATCAGTTGCTAGTTGCTGACATTTGCTAAAGATACGAGTATATACATACTTACAATAAATAACACGAATAATAAACTCAATGGAATATATAGCATGATTTATTAGTGTTTAAACTACTTAAAACTTGATGAAATTCTGGTAGGAATCAGCAGTTGGCTCAGCCACGGGGTCTGGTCTTAAAGTTGCCACAGTTCCACTTGACTTGCTGGGGCAGAGCCAGAAGGAACACTGAAAGAAAATGTAAGTGTATATTAGGTATTTAATTGAAGCCGTGATGGTGGCCCACTACTAGGCCACCATCACCTATTTATGAAAGGGGACGACTGCCTGGATCAGTCCCATACCATCACCTATAGAACTCTTCATGCGGAGGATCGGCGGGCGTTCGAATCCGGCTCGCATCTGTGAGTTACTTTTGTGCAAAATTACCTACTACTTGGCTTTTCGGTGAACGAAAACATAGTGAATCGTAAAGAAACATGCACGCATTTGCGAAGTAATTCAAGAATGTAGGTACATGTGTGAGTCCCCAATCCAAACTGCGCCCGTGTAGGGCCCAAACCCTCTGCAGTGGATATTGCATATGTCAAATAAAAATAAATACTATTATTATGTCTAATACTTACTGTTTCTTGCTTCTATGCACGCATTCTCCTTTGTATTTGATAAAAGTAACACGAGCTGCGCCAATTCTTTCTACATTACAAGAAATTTGGCTCAATTCAAAGTATGGATCTTAAAATATAATTCTTCTCTTCTGTTCTCTTATATAATGGCTTCTTTCTAAGTATATGCAAGACAATTTTGCCACTTTCAAGTATGGCCTACGGGCCGAGCATTGTATGGAGGAAACAATTAATGTACGATATAAAAGATAAATCAAGTAAACTTGGTGAGGCTCAACAAACGTCAACGTCCATCTTTCAACTCAACTCAACACACTTCGAGTAAACTATTCGTAAAAGGTTCATCTTTAACCTTTGAGTGCATTTGTCAACACCGTTCTCGCACACGTTCATGTATTGTCACCATCACTTTGCGACATCCGCTATACACTATAAAATTGAGGGTTTCTGTCTTGGACACTTCGCCATTATCAAAATATTGGCCTCAGGCCGGCAATTATTCAATAATAAACATTTAAATTATCATTAATATCAAATTTGAGGAGGCTTGGTAAACGTCAATCATGACAATGTCAAATATGTGACGGAAGGCAGTGAGTTAAAACGTCTCGATCGCGTTTGCGTTTCTTCAGGTTTTTTCTGTCAAAATTGTCAAAATGGCCATAAGTGTTGCCAAGTTACCTACATTTTCTAAAATTTCTAGGCAACCCGGAGTAATTTATGTAATTTAGTTTTTTGTTAAACCAAATCGAAGTACATAGTTATAGGTATATTCGACACAAACGTGGAGTATCTCAACATTAAAAAAGAAAGACACACTTATACGTATGCGAAGAAGCTTAAATAAATAACATACTTAGTAAAAATTATCTCAAGAACACAATACAAGCATATTAAGACATAGACGACATACATATATCATTTATTTCACTTAAAAAATCTAAAATTTTGAAGTAAATTTGGATTCGACAGGTTCGAAAACCTAAGTTCTCACCTTCTCACGTGATAAAGTCGGGTGAGTAACTTTACTTCTTGCGTTTCGTTTAATTTACTTTTCAAACTGTCAAATACGAGCTTACACTCACAGTTAGTCAGAAAACGTGTCAACGAATTCACATCCGTTTTCGTAAAGTAAATGTCACTCGCTGAATTGACTCCATGTTTTGCCGCTAGGGGTGCTGTTTGTGTTCTCATACAAAAATGATGAATAAACTAAAACGCGTTCGATGCGTTTAGCGCAAATAAAGATTTACACTCATGTGAGAAGAGGTAAAAACAAACCGAGCCCGAAGTTGAAGCTTACACTCGCGTGTTAAAACTAAACTGATCGTGAATAGTTTACTCGAATAACTTCGTGACATCGTTTTGCATTTTTGGTGTAAAAAATACACTAGACCTACCGTTTCTGAGTAATTACTTATCTTAAATTAGGGACCTTAGGGGCTTTACGTGAGTAAAACAACAATAAGCCCAAACATTCATAAATCAGTTTGTCTTTTTTTAGTGAGAATTGAATATTTTGAATCTATTGCGAATGGACAGACTGACGCGACGTGAGATATAAATTACCCGTGTGGGATTTGATAATACAATTAAGTACATCCCATTTGTCACCCCTTTACGGTGCCATCTAAATATCCAATCCTTCTTGATTATAACATTTAGGACTTACATAATATAAGGATCAGAATGGTTGAATATTAAACACTTTAAAAGCCGAAACAAAGCGAAGCTTCTTTGCGACATACTTTACCATACCTACCTACTGTAACGGATAGTCATCCAGACGGGGATCAGGTACAGTCTTAATATTTAGATCTAATTAAGACACTGATGCCGTGGTGGCCTAGTGGTTCGACCTACCGCCTCTCATGCAGAGGGTCGGGGGTTCGAGTCCGGCTCGCACCTCTAAGTTTACTTATGTGCGAAATTCAATTTGAATTTGCAAGTGGGATAATAAGGCCCTAATAGAGAGAGATTGGTCACGGAAAGGCGCTGGATGCGAGTAACACAAGGTCGGTCCGAGTGGTGTGCCTTGGGGTAGGCCTATGTCCAGCAGTGGACGTCTTTCGGCTGAAATGATGATGATGATGATCATCAAGAGACGCCGCGCAGACCTTGGGAAAATGAATTGTATATTATCCATTACCGAATGAAAACATCCATCAAATTCAAATTCAATCATTTATTCAGCAAATTGGCCACATAGGGGCACTTTTACACGTCAGAGAAAGAATTTACAAGCGCTTCCTAGACCCATTGCTTGAGAAGAAGCGCCGCTACAAACTCAAGCAGAAGGCCTTTTTTGAAAATTTCTACATAATTACAAAATTGTAAGTATAAAATATACATATAGGTACGTACTAAATTCAGTACGGAATCCTCTACAAGTAATCTCAACTCGCTCTTGACTGTTTTTTAAATTGGCGCGTCTTAGTAGCTCAGCATAATGAGATGATCTGTCGACTTGTTTAAAAAGGTTTCCGAAAAGGACGAATGACGACTAATTTTAGATTTGACTTATCTCGAAACGTCTTAGAAAATTAGCGGGATTTCAATCCATTAGTACTTTAAAAAAAACTTAAATAAAAAAAGCCCTTTGTTTCTCACCACAAGGTCAATAAGAAATTATGTATTTTTTTTTAGTATTATTAGTTACGATAAATGCGTTACAGTAAAAGATACATTAGTACTTAAGCGATTATTAAATGGAAAAGTTAATTTTATTGAGAAATACATTCTGCCCGCAACTTCATGTATTTGTGTTTTTCCGGGATAAAAAGTAGCCTATGTCCTTTCCCGAGACTTCAACTACATCCATGCCAAATTTCATCTCTATCGGTCCAGCGGGTTAAGCGTGAAAAGGTAACAGATAGACAGACTCACAGAGTTACTTTCGCATTTATAATATTAGTATAGATGTACGAGTAGGTAAACACTATGATACTAACTGGTATCCCTATTTTCGGGTAACACCGCACTTCTAGTGTAAAACTTTTAAAATATCTTACGACAAAGCGAACACGTCCCAACTAGCAAAGTAGCAATGTCAAATTATAAGACTACCAATTCTCATAATAGTCTAGTAAGTGCACTGAGAAAGACTTTCGCTCTTATATTGGCATTCCACAAGTCTTGTTGTACTCAAGATCTCGTGTTCTTATAAATAGGCTTGTAGTGTACTACAAGGTTAAGCTATAAGTCTTGTTACACTCAAGATCACTTGTTCTTATAACAAAGCTTTATAGTTTACTATAGGAGTACGTTATAAGACAGTTATAGGACATGGTATCTTATAAGTGCATGTTACAAGACAAATAGTCTTTGTAAATTTTCAGCTCCAATAGTAGCATTTGGTGAGAGTATAAGGTTTTATTACACACTTGAGCAGAACCTTTATAAGAGTAAAAGCTCTTATTAAGAGCGCTGTGAGAGCAATAACTCAAGATCACTTGTTCTTATAACAAAGCTTTATAGTTTACTATAGGAGTATGTTGTAAGACAGTTATAGGACATGGTATCTTATAAGTGCATGTTACAAGACAAATAGTCTTTGTAATTTTTCAGCTCCAATAATAACATTCGGTGAGAGTATAAGGTTTTATTACACACTTGAGCAGAACCTTTATAAGAGTAATAGCTCTTATAACATTCTTGAGCAGAACCTTTATAAGAGTAAAAGCTCTTATTAAGAGCGTTATGAGAGCAATAACTCAAGATCACTTGTTCTTATAACAAAGCTTTTTAGTTTACTATAGGAGTACGTTATAAGACAGTTATAGGAGATGGTATCTTATAAGTGCATGTTACAAGACAAATAGTCTTTGTAATTTTTCAACTCCAATAGTAGCATTCGGTGAGAGTATAAGGTTTTATTACACACTTGAGCAGAACCTTTATAAGAGTAATAGCTCTTATAACATTCTTGAGCAGAGCCTTTATAAGAGTAATAGCTCTTATTACATTCTTGAGCAGAACCTTTATAAGAGTAATAGCTCTTATAACATTCTTGAGCAGAACCTTTATAAGAGTAATAGCTCTTATTACATTCTTGAGGAGAACCTTAATAAGATTTCAAAAACGTATCTAATCTTGTTTGATGCTATTATAAGAGTTGACCCACTGAATCAAACAGGAACTTTATTAAGAAAGGGTCCCGTAGAATCAAATAATTTAGATAATTTAAGTGAAGATGAAAATAAAAAAGGTGAAGATTTCGACAAAGAAAATTACACAGAAGAAGATAACGAAGAAAGTGAAAAAGATAAAAATCTCTGGCCCTGAACTGTAACGTACCACATATAATGTAGTCCTCAATGAACTGTGAACTTAGTGTATGAGAGCACTAAAGAGGATTTCTCGAAATGCCTACGTGAACGGAAAAGAAAATTAAATACATGTTAATGTTTACGCGCATACGAAGTCGCGGGCAAAATCTAGTACCTATAATATAAAGTCAGTCAGACAAAACATTCAAGACCAAAAATAACATTTTTTTACGATTTATAG
This sequence comes from Aethes cnicana, assembly GCA_963971205.1. Classification (NCBI taxonomy): domain Eukaryota; kingdom Metazoa; phylum Arthropoda; class Insecta; order Lepidoptera; family Tortricidae; genus Aethes; species Aethes cnicana. The sequence goes on from OZ020297.1 coordinate 9,277,740, forward strand.
GGATTTACTACATTTTAAAATTATAAACTGTAAAAAAATCATGGGTTAGAAGTGTTTATATTGAATTTATGAGGAACCCTAATTAATGTCAACATGGAGGGCATGATGTTCTTATAATAGTTTGAATAAGCGCTATTACACTTATAATAGACTTAAAACGCTCTCATTTAAACCAGTTTTTGTTATGGCGGATATTTATTCCAATATATTGTAATAAACTTATTAAAAGAATGGTGTAATGATGAAATTTTAGAGGCGCTTTTAAAATATGTTTCTAAAATACTATCTTTTAACGATGAATATCACTTCCCCACTAATTCATTCTCTATTAACCCTATATTCACATCCCTACTTCACCGGCTGCGATAAATATTAGTATTATGTCAAAAAGATATTGTACTTACCTTTTTAATTCCAAAAATTACTCACAACACAAACACTAAACCACATTTGCAAGATGTACTGACATTTACTATTTTAATCTTATAAAGAGCTTGTCACAGATACTTACAAGAGCAATTGTACTTATAAAGGTTTTGAGTATACATTATAGGACTCTTTGTACTTCTTCAACGCTATTACGAGCACATTATAGGACTTAATAGCATTGTGTAAGTAGATTATAAGACTGTTACAAAAACAAATGCTCCTATAAGTGTGCCCAAATCCAGGTTTGTAGATAGCTACAAGTACTTTATAAGCGCAATAAAAATAGGCTTGAAGAGTACTATAAGTGCATAATTTGCTAGTTGGGGTATTAGCATATTATAGCTCCAACCCTCCTATGGCGGTTTATCGCGGACATAACCCTTATCTCCACCCCCCGGTTTATGTCAGACCGTAGTTGGTTGGATGGACCTCGCTGCTCGCCAGGAAATTGATTCTTCAGCCACTTGACAGTTTTTAGAGGGACATGGGCGTAGTGATGGGCAGCTGAAAGGTAAAAATGTTTTAAATAAAAAAATAAAAACCGCCTTCAAACTCCGACAGACTGCGATGTCAATGTCAAGTTCACTATATGATTATCATTTCTTTGGGTCGGATCACTTGACACCGACTTCGCAGTCTGTCGGAGTTTGAAGGCGGTTTTTATTTTTTTATTTAAAAATTTTTTTCGGCTACACTTTCCAAACATTACTATAGAAGTACATAAGTAACTCTGAAGTCCTCGAAATTGACACCAAAATCATCTACGTGCTAGCAAATTTCGAGGAGTTCCCTCATTTTCTCATGGATCCCATCATCAAAACTGAACCAAATTAATATGGGACCAACTTGGAAGTACCACCTTTCGAACAAAAAAAAATCATCGAAATCGGTTCACGTTTACTATTTATTTTTGGTGAACATACATAAAAAATAAAAATAAAAGATTCCGACGAATTGAGAACCTCCTCCTTTTTTTGAAGACGGTTAAAAAATAAAATTCATATTTATAAAACGCTTTTGCAATAGCCGACGGAGTGAAGTCATTGTCAAGGTCTGTTGCATTAATGAAATAGTTTGCAAGCTGACTGTATTCCTTTCCTCCTAATTTTTATGCCACCCCGACCACCATCATCACAACAGACTATTTATGTCCCACTGCTAGGAAGAGTCCTCTCATCACGAGAGGGTTTGGGTTATGTATGTTAGTCTTTAAGGTATATGTAATATGGGCCTAGATGCCTGAAATAAAATTTATTATTATTATTATTATTTGTTGGTACATTTTCATGTCACGGGCCCATGGGGACCCGGTCATTCGCATTCATGGGGCCGAAGCCAACATGAAGAGGCTTATGGTACCTTTTACTATAAATGTGAGATGGCCGCAACTGTGGAGATTTATCCTCCCAATACAACATGTGGCTGTACTGGCGGACAGCCCTCCAAAGTTGCCAAACTATTGCCGAGGAAGGAAGAAACTTGGAGTGGGCTATGTGGATGGGAGGTGTGGACTGGAAAATCGGGCTATGGAGTGAGATTACGGACATCTGCCTGATCAATATCTCACGAATTGAAGGCAAGGCAAACGGTGACTCGCCGCTTACGCACTAACCTAAAGGCTAGCCTTCGTGGGCCCCCTATACAGGCCACCGCACGGGTGGCGAGGGAGCAACACTGATGTAAGCAGCTAAGGGTGTGGAGAGGTGTGCACCGGTTTCGCCATCGCGGGTCGCGCCTCGTGCGCACCCGGAGCGGGTTTCCCCGTTATTACGCAGATTGAGCACTTCCACACTTACAAGCATATAGCTCCTGCGCTCCACTCTGGGCGGCCAACTAAGGCAATCCAGAGGCGGGGGAGGTGTGTAGCTGTGTGTATGTGTGTGTATGGCGCATGTGTGTGTGTGCCCCCAGGAGTCTCGGGTGCGAGGTGTCGCCGCTCACCATCGGCCCGCCACAGGCCGCCCTGCGCTGACTGACTGCACCGGTGGTACAACACCAGGTGGGCGATGGGGTCGTCACATCCCTACGCCGTTATTATTATTATTATTATAGTCCCCACGCAGGTCCAGTGCCGATTGTAGACTTCAGGTACATCCTTGAATTGTTTCGCAGATGTGCAGGTTTCTTCAAGATGTATCCTTCACCGAAAAACTCACTGGTAATTTCAAAGTGCGATGCGGATTAGAACCACCGACTCTCTGCATGAGATGAGAGGCGGTAGGTCAAACTAGGCTACCACGGCTACAAATGGTTAGGTTTCCACTCTAATACGTCATCATCATCATCATCATCATTTCAGCCGATAGACGTCCACTGCTGGACATAAGCCTCCCCCAAGGCGCGCCACTCATACCGGTCCTGTGCCACTCGCATCCACCGCGTTCCCGCGACCTTTACAAGGTCGTCACTCCATCTTGTTTAAGGCCTACCGACAGCTCGTCTACCGGTTCGCGGACGCCACTCCAGGACTTTCTTGCCCCATTCGGCCATCAGTCCTGCGAGCAATGTGCCCCGCCCACTGCCACTTAAGGTTCGCAGTTCTTCGGGCTATGTCGGTGACCCCAGTTCTACTGCGGATATCCTCATTTCTGATTCTATCACGCAGAGAAACCCCGAGCATAGCCCTCTCCATTGACCTCTGGGTGACCTTGAGCCTTCTTATGAGGCCCATCGTAAGCGCCCACGTCTCGGAACCATAAGTCATCACTGGCAACACACACTGGTCGAAGACTTTCGACTTCAGACACTGCGGTAATTTGGACGAAAAGACACTGCGAAGCTTCCCGAACGTTGCCCAGCCGAGTCGGATTCGACGATTGATCTCTTTCTCGAAGTTGGACCTACCTAACTGGAGCGCAGAGCCTCCGATTATTACCGGAGTTGGCACAACATGGACGTTGAACATGATCTTCGTCTTGTCCATGTTCATTTTCAGACCAACTCGATCGGAAACTCTGCTGAGGTCAACGAGCATAGCACTGAGGTCTTCCATGGTCTCAGCCATAACTACTATATCGTCGGCAAATCGAAGGTGAGTGATGTACTCGTCATTTACATTGATGCCTCGTCCTTTCCAGTCCAGCACCTTGAAGGCATCCTCCAATGCAGCGGTGAACAGCTCTAATACGTAGCCTATTAAATACCTTTTCGAGTAAATGTGACGTCATGGCCTGCTTTAATCAGGTCATAACGCGGCGTGGCGGCGATTCCTCACGGCCGGCGCGATCCCAAGAGCGACACTCGGTCACTACCATACACGATGGTCTGCCGGCGGATAGGGTATTTTGTGTTGTTTGTTGTGGTTTTCGGCGAAAAAGGTAAGCCCTTTTTATTAATAGACAAGTTAGTTAATTACTAACAAACTTGGATAAATTGGCAGTATAAGTAGATTACGAGGAAACACACTTTTTAAATAATTTTACTTTATTTTCACAACTTCACACAAAAACCAGTTTGCGCGGCAACGGACTCTCTGACGTTTCGCGGGGATATCGCTATCCAAAATCGCATATACTTTAAATGGAAATATTTTTACGGACCAACCACAATTCGATTTTGCCATCTCCAAAACGGCTATCCGTGTACGTTGTGTGATTACACAATCGAGTCCTTAATTCCTCTGGCCCGGATATCTAACCAATTGTTTCCATTTTAAATCATAATTATCAATGAAGATAGATCAGTCAAAAATGCCAAGTGTAAAAAGACCGGAACGCATTGTGGTCAAATTTTAAATCTCAGTTCTTTAAGAGGCCAGTTCTTTAATCTTGGATAACACTTAATTGTTTTAAGTGGGTTTTAATTTCTACTTTTATGTTACGTCATTTATGATGACGCCAGTCATCTCTTACCTTTATTTATCCACTGACAATAGTATAGACCACAACTATTAGGAAAATCACTCTTCCTTCTGTAAGTTAACTCCTCATCCCATGCTAACCCATCGCTGTATTTATTTGGGCTCTCAGATTTGTAAGTATACCTCTAGAAGCTGTGAGTCTGAAATAGTAAAACAAAATCAAATGAAAAAGCCACCTTCAAAAGATTACCATCTCGTGTTCGAAGTCAAGTTTAGTAGAAGATTGTCATTACCTTGGGTCAGTTCACTTTAAACCAACTTTGCAGTCTTTCTAAGTTTGATGGCTGTTTTTTAATTTATTTTAGGACAATCTATTAAATGCTCGTACTGTTGTGTTCCGGTAGGGTTAACCCCCTACCGGAACACAACAGTACGAGGCAGCCGGTGAAATTTCTGGCACAGAGGCATTCCATCCTAGGCCTCAGGGTAGGCAACGTATTCGAGATCTTATGGTTTGTTAATGGGGGATCATAGGATTTCGGTGTCCATGGGATGCAGTGACCACTTACCATCAGGTGGGCTGTGCGCTCGTTTACTTTATTGGTAAAAAAAATGATATCAAAACTAAGTTGATATTGATACGAGTTATGGCACCTCTTAGCTATCCTCTTGTAAATAGTTGAAACATATGGACATTTCTTACCCGGGTAAGACCACAAGATTGATGCATTCAATCACGTAGTTACGTGGGAACTATTAATGTTGAGTATACCAAACTTAGGGCATAAATGCATCGGGTTTCTCTCAGCTCCAAATTAAACTCGCTTGTCCTCAATATACACAGAAACTTCGGGGTTTTCCAATACGAGTCAGTAGAAGTAATGATCAAATGAAAGACTCCTCTAGATTCTACAAAGTCATAGGACGATGTACCTGATCTGAAATCTGTGGAGACACATTGAACCGCTCTCGAAGTAAACCCAAAGCTGACCACGATACTAAGACATGGAAGGGAGTCTTACAGTATATAAGACACTTTTCAGCCAATAACACCATCTGGGCACTGTTACATACGTCATTATATACATTTTTTCATTAGAATCCAGTACGATACCATAACAAGTGTATGACCGGATCATGATACATCTACCTAGATGCTACCACAATACTTATCCGCTAATCTGCCGCCAAACAATAATGCTCGGCTGTTGTGCTCCGTTAAGGTAAGGGAGTCGGCGTTTCCATCTTAGCGTCTTGGCAACGCATTTGCAATCTTATTATGATTCTTAATGTCCGTGAGATACTGATCTCACTTACAATGGTGGCCTGTTCGTTTGCCAACCAATACAACAAAGAATCTATTACAGAGACATTCGTTAAATTGCAAGCAATGGTTTGGGCTTACTAACTATTGTAGAGGTATAGTAGATAGGAAGAGGTCGCTATGTAGCGATATGACCGCCTGCTGTATAGCATTGTTTTTTTTGTAGGTATGCATATTGTACCTTTATCATGTGCGGTTTTAAATAAAGAGAATTGTATTGTATTGTATACTTAACTAGCTGCCCATCACTCATGATCAGCTGATGGTAGCTTTTGAGGTCCCAAAAGAGTGGCGATGTTGAAAATGGGAGAAATGAAATTTCAAACTTAACAAGAAGTTTGAACGAAAGTTACCATAAATTCATCATCATCAACATTGTTTCAGATATTCAGAAAATAATCGCCCAGTATGCATATGTATAGTTTGTTATTGTATTGAATCTTGAAGTACTAGGTACGTAAGCAGTTTAGTTTATGTTGGATCATAAATTAAACGGAAAAGAATTCAAACGTTTTCAAGTCACGGCTGCGATTTGTTCCAAAATAATGAACATTACAATTACCTTACAGCACAATATGGCCGAGTTAATAATCAAGATTATTGTGGTAATGATGATTTATGGTTTTAGAATGCGGCGTCGCGGCGTTACGCGAATCAATTCGCATGCATTTCTTTAATATACGCAGCGAAGATAAGAAATGTTGAAAAAAGCCTCCTCTCGCTCTAGATTTGGAATTTCTGTCTAATATTCGACTTCAGCTGAGATAGTTTATGAGCGTAGCAAAGCTAATAATAATTGATTGCAAGTGCGGAGATGCGGAATAACTTTATTGCACACACAATTTTTTACCGAACGATGTTTTAGTTTATACTATGGGGGGCAAACGAGCATACGAGTTACTAAATGGGAGTGTAGTCATCGGCACACATGGACAAGTGCAACACCAAAGGAGTTGCCCATGCGTTACCGGCCTTTAAGGGCTCTATTCACTCGCTTGTTGATGATCCCCACCCCGTGTCATAACGCGACTGAAACACCCCAAGGGAAGATCATTCCACAGCTTACACGTTCTCGGAAGAAAAGAACGCGCAGCCTGAATATTTTTAGGTTGCCAGGCATTCAGCGACACGTGAGGGTGAACTTTGTTCCTGAGGCTGGAAGAGCGATGGTAGAATCCCGTCGAAGGCACCATTTGAAAAACTGGCTGATGGAATTTGGTATGGTACTTAATTAGGCTTTAGATGTTGCCCCGATATGGGATCGGGCTTTCCTGGGTAACACCGCGATGTAACATATCGGCGCCGACTGCGGCGCAGCGACGCACTTCTAGTGATAAATATAAATAACTATAGTTGGTGTAGGTATATGTACTTAAGTATAAATGTCACTTCTTATTCTTGTTACAGATGTCAAGGTGCACAAACGTGAGTTGAAATCTGTAAAATGTATACAATTTGTGATGAAAAATATTAAAACTCTATATCGAAAAAAGTGCCAGTGCCAGTCAACATAATCCGCAACACCGGAGAGCGTCCACTCAGAATTTAGTTTGAAAGTCCTTGGGCTTACAGGTGAACACACTTTATTAGGCGCGTCGTGAATCTTCGATCGCGCAGACAAGGAAAGAAGACTCCGAAAATACACGAAAGAAAGCGTTTACCTAAAATCGACCTTATGCGATCGTTATAGTATTCATATTATTTTGTCATCAGTTAATGTCTCATTCGTACAAGACACGCCCACTACACGCACAGACATGATTACACCTCGGGACATTATTATTTGCGAATACTAAAGTTTGATCCCACTCATATGTCGATGGGATATTTCGATATTTCACATAAATACTGTACCTACCTACTAATACAGGGTCAAGCAAAACGTTGTGACAATATTTTAACCACAGTATCAGTTATCGATTCTAAGCATGTTTTTATAGTTTTTAATTTATTTCGAGTTGGTAAAAAATATTTTTTGTATGGCCCAGTACGGGATTTGTGGTGTGATCGATACGTGGGTTGAGGGCCCTTGGCTTTTATTGTCAAAATTGAAAGAAGAAAAACCAATTGTAACAGGCCAGTCTTTAAGCTTTTTAGTTTAAACATGTAAAAAGGTATTTTTTAATACTTACTTTCCACCGGACTGAGATGAGAAAAATCACTTCACTGCCTTATCATTATGATATTTATTATTTTTTAGAAATTACTTATATGGCTCATAACATGGTGAAACTAAAATAACGGTTCCTTGTGGACTTCTTCTGAACCCTAAAAAGTTACAAGTTCGCCTTATCTCGGTTTAATTTAATTAATTCGGTTAAATGATTATTTAAAAATATATAACTATAATCTATTGATACCAAAACATCTCACTGCATTGGTAACAAAATATTTATAAAATGGCATTACTTTTATTTGGCCTAATGTGTACCAGTTTAATTAAATACGTGCATTCACTGCGAATAAACTTGGAGCGATAACAGCGCCCCAGGCGTTTGGTGACGACACTACATGACAGGCATCATCGTCATAATATTATGTGCATGCAGCTAATTATCGTTAGATATTCGTAATTATTTTATACTGATTGGTTATTCTAAGTTTGTATTATACGAAATATAGCTATTTGTATAAAAATATCAGTGATTGACACCTAAAAACAATTAGTGCAACAAATAGTTTGCGTAACATTTACAAGATGGCGCTACTATTTCACTTCAAATCATCATAAAATATTTACAGTGTCTAAGAAGTGGGATGAGTCACTTGCTGATTGGTTAATCCCCGCGGTATCGACCAATCAGCAGGTATCGGTATTTCCCGCGCTTTTAAAATTCGACTTCTGCGCAGGTACATCCGTAAGTCTTTCAAGTTGTGTTCACCCCAGTTGACGCCACTGTCGTGTGTCAATGTCAAACTTTGTATCAATGTTACTTTGACGTTTGAAGTTGACCTACGATGGCCCTAATTGCGGAGTAACACTGGATATATCATAAGATAAAAGTGCCTCTATGTGGCCAATTTGCTGAATAAATGATTGATGTGATTTGATTTGATAACACTTTTTTCAAACATTCTCTTATTTATTACAGCTAAAACATACCAAGGCGAGCTGACTCATGTCTGTATAAAGACGTACCACCGGGTGTTCGAGACCGAGTCCGCTCCAGTTCGGACCTACAAGTACCACCACGAGACCCAGGAGGACTCCATGTACGGTCTAGAGAAGGCTCGGCGAGCGGAGGTGAGGAATAGAGGAGGAACACACAATTACACTCAACAGCAATGAAAATCACTTTGTATGGAAATTCCTATAAAAAGTGACCCGTTTTCATTACTGTTGTGATTGTTACGTTTTTATACTTCATAGAAGAATTTAATGTTTTTCTAAGTAAGTCCATTACGAACGCCCAACCAATAGCATATTTTTGTACTAAGAGTTGTATGATTAGGTATAAATAAAATGTAATTTTGTCGTACTCTTATTAGAAAATCATTGATGTATACGAGGAAAAGAAATAGACCCAGAATACTACCCTGTGGAACACCACGGTCATTTAAGTACTTTAGACGACAGCTTTTATCACAGTTTCTATTGTTAACTACTTTTGAAATTTCAATATACTATTCAGTGAGAAATTTCGATGGTTTCAAACCAAATTTTAAGATGTTGGGACTTGGGTCTCTTTACTGCATTATATACTCGTATATGTGAACAGCATACTTTACAGTAACAAGACTGTAGCCCACCAAAGGAAGCAAAACTTAGGGGAAATAATACATGTGTGTGCGAATTTTGGAATAGTTGTAGGTGAAGGTGCCTTAAACAACATACTAAAAGTCCTGATGGGGGGGAGCGCCGCTAACGTGTGGGGGGGGGTCCAAAGGTCCCTTTTTTTGGTTTTTCGTAAATATCTCGTAAACGATAACCCGCAACAAAAAATGTTCTAAGACATAAATAATTTACATTAAATTTTCTACAAAACGATATACACACTTTTTTGCTAGTGTAAATATTGAAATAGATAATGAAGGGCAAAGTTAACGATAAACGATTTTACGCGTGGGTTCGGGATTTGGTCCGCTGTACCCTGATTCTTTTTAGATAAGGGATCATACTTGACACAGTTGTACTTTGGATAATTCTGAGTGGATTCATACTAAGGGCCACCGCGGGACACCGCTCGGTTGGTAGGGGGAGAGGGGGAAACTTTGCTTCCGCCGCGCTTTAGTTAGACCCATATATTTCCTAAAATTGTAAGAGTTAAGAGATGCTGTTTATTGCAAAATGATCCTTACTAAATGCTTCATCAAATGTAATCCATAAGTTTTCATTTTTATTGGTGGTTTTTCTTAACTTTTGATCGATATTACAAATTTCTAAATTTAACAATTTCTTTTAGTAAGTTTGATATAAAAATGTATGGTGATGTGCAGTGCCACTTTTTCAAAAGTTGCCGCATGTAATGCAGATTTGAACATGGTATAACAATACTGTTTACTTTAAATAATAAAGAAAATATTGAGAATATTAACCAACTATTCTGATATTTTCTAATTATCATGAGCCATTTAAATTGTTAATTTTAAGGAATTTCATTTAAAATTGAATCCAGTTTATCACATTTAAAGAATAAAAATTGAATTAGTCCACTTGATTAACAGAAAATGCTGTTTGAGGTAAGATGCATTTTTATATAAGGCAGTCATTAACTTCAATTAAGAGCTTCAAAAGCGATAAATCTAGCGGTCGATTGAGTTCCTGGTTGACTGGGCACACGTGGTGTGTCTCGTTTAAAACTACTAGACCGATTTTGATGAAAATAGTTGGAGTTCCGAGAAAGGACATTGGCTACTTTTTATTTTTCTGAACTCCAACTATTCTCAAACCAAATTTCATCAAAATCGGTCCAGTAGTTTTAAACGAGACATACCACGTGTGCCCAGTCAACCAGGAACTCAATCGACCGCTAGATTTATCGCTTTTGAAGCTCTTAATTGAAGTTAATGACTGCCTTATATAAAAATGCATCTTACCTCAAACAGCATTTTCTGTTAATCAAGTGGACTAATTCAATTTTTATTCTTTAAATGTGATAAACTGGATTCAATTTTAAATGAAATTCCTTAAAATTAACAATTTAAATGGCTCATGATAATTAGAAAATATCAGAATAGTTGGTTAATATTCTCAATATTTTCTTTATTATTTAAAGTAGACAGTATTGTTATACCATGTTCAAATCTGCATTACATGCGCCAACTTTTGAAAAAGTGGCACTGCACATCACCATACATTTTTATATCAAACTTACTAAAAGAAATTGTTAAATTTAGAAATTTGTAATATCGATCAAAAGTTAAGAAAAACCACCAATAAAAATGAAAACTTATGGATTACATTTGATGAAGCATTTAGTAAGGATCATTTCGCAATAAACAGCATCTCTTAACTCTTACAATTTTAGGAAATATATGGGTCTAACTAAAGCGCGGCGGAAGCAAAGTTTCCCCCTCTCCCCCTACCAACCGAGCGGTGTCCCGCGGTGGCCCTTAGTATGAATCCACTCAGAATTATCCAAAGTACAACTGTGTCAAGTATGATCCCTTATCTAAAAAGAATCAGGGTACAGCGGACCAAATCCCGAACCCACGCGTAAAATCGTTTATCGTTAACTTTCCCCTTCATTATCTATTTCAATATTTACACTAGCAAAAAAGTGTGTATATCGTTTTGTAGAAAATTTAATGTAAATTATTTATGTCTTAGAACATTTTTTGTTGCGGGTTATCGTTTACGAGATATTTACGAAAAACCAAAAAAAGGGACCTTTGGACCCCCCCCCACACGTTAGCGGCGCTCCCCCCCATCAGGACTTTTAGTATGTTGTTTAAGGCACCTTCACCTACAACTATTCCAAAATTCGCACACACATGTATTATTTCCCCTATGAGCTCAATTAGTGTCTTCCTTTGGTGAGCTACTGATGCCGTCTGCACTTATAGATCAACTAGCTTTTCCTCGCAACTTCGTATGCGCAAAATATTAAAAAGTAAAATCCCGATATTTCCCGTTCCCGTAGGAATTTTGCAAAATTCTTTCTTAGCATATGCCTACGTCATAACATCTACCTGCATGCCAAATTTCAGCCCGATCCGTCCAGTGGTTTGGGCTGTGTGTTGATAGATCACTATGTCAGTCAGTCAGTCACCTTTGAGTTTTATATATTTAGATGTAAATTCGATTGTGTGTCTCAAACATCAGATTGGCTGGAGGATCGTGGGCGGCAAAACCGTGGACATCGAAGAGATCCCCTACCAAGTCCTGTACGGGGAATACTGCGGAGGAACCCTCATCGCACCGGACTGGGTGATCACAGCTGCTCATTGCCAGTAAATATGCTCGTCACCTATTCTCTGGGTTACTGGATTTGCTTTAATGTTAAATAAAGGCGGATTTAGGGTCGCACCAACGGTACACCGCATTAACTCGCGCCACCACCTCACTTCGCAGAATCGCAGAATATAAATAAAGAATAGTTATTCAGTAACTACGTAAGGCGAGGCATTGAATTGGTGAGATGTAACCCATAAAGCCCAGGTTTAGGATGGATAGCTAATAGTGGTAAAAATAAAAAGTAAAACCGTCAACAAAAAGTAGGTATCGTCTTGTAAGTATTGTAGTGAGAACGAAAACTAAATTTAATTTCCAGTGAAAAAGAAACCTACATAAAAGCAGGCTCGACGTACCGCAGCCAGGCGAAAAAATACCCAATCTGCGCTCACTTCACTCATCCAAAGTGGACTGAACCGAAGAAGCTTCATGTCCATGATTTTGACTATCAGCTGGTGCTTCTGGAGCACCCTGTACCCGTGACGCCCAGCTCTAGACCTATTGCCATTGGGAGTTTGGATGAAATCGTGCCTGGAGCCATGGTATGCGTTAGCGGTTGGGGACATTTAACGTACCAAGTGAGTATTATTATTATTATCGTCATCAATATATCATCATCGTGTTCTTATTATTTTTCTTCTTCATCATCATCATCATCATCATCCTCATAATCACCAGCCTGTAGGATAACAGTAAAGGAAAAGAATAATGGACCTTACCCAATCAACTACATTGGATAAATCGTCGCTCCAACTGGCAGTAGCGTTGTACACCCTGCTACATTTAGTATTGAAACCGTCCAGGTATTTGATTACAATACTCTTTATTCAATTTTATGGTGTTAAAGCACAGAAAGTACAGAAGGAATACGCAGTTAACCTAACAGGTCGATATCAGGTGAGCGACATACTTACGAGAAGGTAAATATTTGTCGACTGTCTTAAAATGAAAGTGTCCAATATTGGAAGCTCACTACACAAATATTTATTTTTTCTACCTTTAGCGAACCCGTCAACGAAGATAATGCTTTATATTCGATAGGCGTGAATATATCAACACCATTTTAGATGACTAAAGGACGACCCATATCAATGTTAGTGTATATGTTATGTGTTGCTATTTTAGTCAACTCTTAACATAACGTAAAAATGAAATCGAGTTGGAGGATTACACTCTCAAACCGAAATAAAAAGTAAGAGAAAGTTTTCAAATGGAAACTTTCGGGCCTTTTCTTGTATTTATGTGCGTTTTTTACCCAACTCCGCAAGAAGGAGAGTTATGAATACTTGGTGTTATGAATAAATTATTGTATTGTATGTTTAACTTGTGTTGTATATTTCTTTGGCACGCTCTGTAGCCTAATCGGCTTGATGGATTTTAGCTTGTGATGTGTCTTTAGATTGATCGTGATTGTGAGAATGACATTGGGTATTTCTATAACTACTATATGCAGTTGGATTTTTAATTGTTTAAAAAATTGAGTTATTATTGATCCTATACAATCAGGTGTTACTATTAACTTACTCGTATTGGCAATTCTTCGAAGTATGTCAGGCCTTAGTTCTAGTTCGACACACAGCGTCTTCCATATCAAATTCCAAAATGTACCCCAATAACGTGTAAATCTTGCAGAAAAGCCGGATGCAGGAGATCCTGAATCGAGTGTTCGTGCCCATCATGCAGGACGACGCGTGCAAGGCCGTCCCCAACCCCAACTACCACACGATCACGCCGAGAATGTTCTGCGCGGGATACACGAACGGGACAAAGGATTCTTGCCAGGTGACACTTTGGCAATAGCATAATAACAAAACATAGGCTGTTTTCACACCTCCGCCGCGTATTGGAAATAGCTGTACCGTTGAACATTTGCGATCGTTTATCTGTTGTACACATCCTTGACGCCGTTCACATCTCCGCTAACTAACCGCTGTTTCAAATCCGCGGCGGAGGTGTGAAAACAGCCATAACGGTAGTCGGTTAGAAAAACCGGTCCTCCTCAGAAAATATCTTAGGTGAATATGAAGTGCGTCATGCATTTTAGTATTTAAAGTTCAACGAATTGGGTGTAATTATCCAATTTCAGTGGCTAAGAATAAACAATTAACGACGTAAATCATATCAAAATTTTAAAATACAGTCCGCCGGCTGGCGGCTTAGCTCAAATCAGTGAAATCGGGTTACTGGAAACTACTGTAGAAAGTGACAAGATTTCAGTGCTTTTGAGTGTACCTATCTGGAGGCATCATCAATACGCTGGCAGTTTCAGAGATATTTAATGTCACCCTTTTTTACTGACGCGCCAGTAGAAGGGTTACGTTTTTCGAGTGTATGTATGTGTATTTATATTTCTTTGGCACGCTTTGTAGCCTAAACGGCTTGATGGATTTTAGCATGTGAGGTGTCGTTAGATTCGTTTGATTGTGAGACTGACACTGGATATATCAAAAGTTCGTATGGAGTCGGCTTTTTTTTCATAAATCGAGTTATTAAATTCCCCATTAATGACTGTAGCGAAGTGGTAAACTCTCAACGGACGTTAATTAACATTCTAGATGCTTTAAAAGTTTTATAGAACGGATTCATGGACAAGGACTCATCTTACGAAATTCTGACGGTCAATTCAATTTATTTGTTGCATGAATGTACATCAGATGTTGCATGTTGTCTTAGGGTATTGCAATATTTAAGTTATGACTAACTATTATTTCGTTTATTTACACAGTGATAATTTATTCTTATTGACTAAGTTCTTTTTTTTTTAAAGGTTAAAGGTTGATGTGGTTTGGGCATGTGATGAGAAGGAATGAAAGTCATATTTCTAGAAGAGTATTTGATATGGATGTGGATGGATATAGAGGAAGAGGTAGACCTAGGAAGGTGTGGCTGGATTGCGTGAAGGATGATATGTGTATGAAAGACGTTAGTAGAGAGATGACTGCTAATAGGAGCGAATGGAAGAAGAAAACATTTTGTGCCGACTCCACATAACCTGGGAAAAGGGCAAGCAAATGATGATTGACTAAGTTCTTTTTTTCCAGGGTGATTCCGGAGGCCCGGTGGTACTAAACGGGAAGTTGATCGGACTTGTGTCCTTTGGGGTGGGTTGTGCCATGCCCGACCGCCCCGGAGTCTACACTATAATTCCCGCCGCAAGAGAATGGATACGATCAATTACAAACTTACCTTTGTAATACATAAAAAACAAAAAAAACGATGGTAGAGTAATTCAATGATTCAGCCATTTGCTATAATCAGAGTTAGCGCTGGTTATTATAAATCAGACCTTGAACTTGAGTTGTTTTGTATTAGCATCTGAGTTTTGAAGACTCTAATCCTGGTTGATGTAAGTGATATTAAAGGAGTGAATTTGAACAACCAACAATAAAAGCAAATTCTCATTATAATTTATCTAGTACGATGTCATGTTTTGGGTCAATTTCTCGGCGTTTTTTATGGAAGCCTTTCCTATACAGCTAGACAAAGTTAGATAACTGGTACATTGGTACTTCATGTTTCTCTGATAAAGAAGGAAGCTGCCCTTAGTTACTAGCTTTGATTTACTTTAGTGTAAAAGCCTGTGACTGATAACAATGGTGTTCAGTATAAAATTGATGTAATTAATTTTATGTTTCTTGAATAAACCTAGCGTCATTTGTATCATACCGATGTGGTTGCCATTATTGCATGGGTACTTGCAAATACTGTGGTGAAATGGAGACAGGCAAGCAGCGACAAATCATTGTAAATTTTGCTAGAAATCAATTCTAAAAGATAGAAAATGAATGTAGACATAGTAAAAGATTAATTAAATTATTACATATATTATATTTTTGACACTTGTTTTTTATTTTTTTATTAAATATTTAATTCCCACTGCTCTCCGTCCGCCTTTCTGTCTGTTACTTCTTGACGCATAAACCATTGAACCAATTTGAACGAAATTTGGTATAGAGGTAGTTCGTGTCCTGGGGAAGGATATAGGCTACTTTTATCCCGGAATAACGTTCTACTGATTGGTCTCTTTTTGTTTCTTCGGTCTTCTCTCAAACATGTTTTTGCAAAACATTTATCCATACTAATATTATCAAGTGTGTTTGTTTGTGTGCTTGTCCTTCCTTCACGTCGCAACGAGTGGACTGATTTGGATGAAAGGTATGGAGATAGTTTGAGACCCGAGCAATAACATAGGATTACTTTTTATACCGATATTTCCACGGGAAAAGGTTTTCCATGGGTCAAGCCAATTTTTCAATTCTTCTATAACTATAACTGTCTATATGTATAGTATCATCGAGTACGCAAATTCCAAGTTTACACGGAACGAAGTTCGTGGGCATCGGCTTCTTCTTCTATTTAAGAGCCGTGCTCTTGTCGGCGGAGTAACCGCCATGTCTCTCGATCCTGTGCCCGTCTATTTAGGTCGTAATAAGACGGGACATTTGCTCTTTCCTTAAGTAGGTTAAGCGTAGTCGAGCATAGGTGTGCTATAATTATGACCTGTACGGTCATACGCTGTACATTTGTCATTATTCCATCTGGTGGGTAGCTTGACCAGTGACAATGACACCAAAAAACGCATTTTTCACCAGAAGCTGTTACTCCAAATGATCCCATGCGGCCTGTCCAGAAAGGGCGAGTAAATTAATGAAATGCAGACAAGTCTCTGACGGCGGGCGAACGCACGCGCTTTGTCCGGCGACCGGCTGGCGGCGACGCTCAAAAAACAATCCTACTGACGATTAATAATTTCTGACTTCAAGCCATAGGGAGAGCGGTTGGAATATCGAAGCGAAATTTTGAGACATAGATTATTTGGAGCAGTAGGTAGAGACAGGCAAGGAGCAGGTGTGTCTTCAGGTCCACCCAAAACTTGTACTGGGATAAATAATACGTAAGTACTATCACCGTTCGACCACATCGTTTCTTACCAAACAATTACAAACTTAGGATGTGTAGGTTAGGGACTTATAGTAAAACTAGCTTCTGCCCGCGACTCGCCCGCGTGGAATTCGGTTATCGCGTTCCTGCGGAAACTGTGCGTTTTTCCGGGGTGAAAAGTAGTCTATATCCTTTCCCGGAACCCAACTACCTCCATGCCAAATTTCATCTTAATCTGTCCAGTGGTTGAAGCGTGAAGAGGTAACAGACAAACATAATATTAACTAGCTTCTGCCCGCGAATCGCCCGCGTGGGATTAGGTTATCGCGTTCCTGCGGAAACTGTACGTTTTTCCGGAATAAAAAGTAGCCTATGTCCTTTCCCGGAACCCCAACTATCTCCATGCCAAATTTAATCTTAATCAGTCCAGCGATTGAAGCCTGAAGAGGTAAGTACCAGACAGACAGACAGTTACTTTCGCATTTATAATATTAGTATGGATATGGATTATGGATCATCATCATCATCATTTCAGCCGATAGACGTCCACTGCTGGACATAGGCCTCCCCCAAGGCTCACCACTCAGACCGGTCCTGTGCTACTTGCATCCACCGGTTTCACACAACCTTCATGAGGTCGTCGCTCCATCTTGTTAGAGGCCTACCGACAGCTCGTCTCCCGGTTCGCGGACGCCACTCGAGAACTTTCCGGCCCCATCGGCCATCAGTCCTGCGAGCAATGTGCCCCGCCCACTGCCACTTTTGGTTCGCAATTCTTTGGGCTATGTCGGTGACCTCAGTTAGATGGATATGGATGGATTAGTAAAATACGTAGTAAGATTTATCCCATTGGTGTAGGCAGGGCTTGTAACCGGTTTTTGCCCCCATACAAATAAACCGGTTACAAGCCCTGCCTACACCAATGGGATAAATCTTACTACGTATTTTACTAATCCATCCATATCCATCTAACTGAGGTCACCGACATAGCCCAAAGAATTGCGAACCAAAAGTGGCAGTGGGCGGGGCACATTGCTCGCAGGACTGATGGCCGATGGGGCCGGAAAGTTCTCGAGTGAACTTTCCGGCCCCATCGGCCATCAGTCCTGCGAGCAATGTGCCCCGCCCACTGCCACTTTTGGTTCGCAATTCTTTGGGCTATGTCGGTGACCTCAGTTAGATGGATATGGATGGATTAGTAAAATACGTAGTAAGATTTATCCCATTGGTGTAGGCAGGGCTTGTAACCGGTTTTTGCCCCCATACAAATAAACCGGTTTTCTTATCGTTCTTTCGTTTACTATTTCATGTTTAATAAGGCTATAAATAATACGAAGTAATAACCTAAATACACTAATGGAGTTGCACATAAAGAGTTTAAAATAATTCCAAATATTTGGCTATTTCAATTTGACTATGTTAAACCACCAAGTGGACATAATAGTGTTAACTGAGTGTAGAATAAATGAAAACAAACCACTTCCACAAAAACAAGATTATTTAACTTACTGTTCTACTAAGAAAACTAATCAAAATGATGGAGTAGTTGTATTTATAAAAAAAGTTATCAAGCATTCCGTCAAAGAAATAACACTTTTCCGAGCATCTTGTTTGGAAATAAGGACTCAATCAAACACTCTAGTTTGTATATATCGTTCTCCATCTGAAAAAAACCCTGACAAATTTATTGCCAGTTTAGATAATTACCTTAAGGAACCTCACTTAAAAATCAACACAACCATTACTGGAGATATCAATATTAATATCATCAATGGGAATAACGACAAACACTCAGAATTATATCTAGATATGCTGGCTACTCATAGTCTGTTACCGGGACATCGGCTTGATACCAGAATTAATAGTTGCCTTGACCATGTTTTTACCAATCTTGATACTTCTAAAATCACTGCTACAGTCGCAGTCTTGGATACGACTATAACTGATCATAAAATGCTTCTCATATATTATTATCACAAAAATGTTGACACTGTCCCAAATAAGACTAGATCAATAATTAACTATTCAGATGCACTCTTAGCTTTAAAAAGTCAAATAACTTCAAAATTATATGATATACTGGACCCCGATGTCCTATGCAACACGTTAATAAATATAATACAAAAATGTTTAGACGATAATACCAAAATTGTAAAAACTCCCTGTAATAAAAGAATAATAAAACCCTGGATAACACCAGGAATACTAAAATGTATAAAACATAGAAATAAATTACAGAAACAGTCACGTACAGACAACACAAATGAAATACTAAAAATAACCTATCGGAGATATAGAAATTACTGTAACAATCTCATCAAAAAACTAAAAAAACAATACGAAAAAGATATGTTAAATAAAGCTAAATCAAATAACAAGACTTTATGGAAATGTATTAAGAAACTAACTTATCTCAACAAACAAACGTCTACAAATACAGATCTTATTAATCTAAAAAATTCCCCTTGTCAGTCAGCAGAATTTATAAATGAGCATTTCAACAAAATAGGAGAAATACTAGCAAATCAAATAATAACTCAAAATGGAACCCAAAAAAACTATTTTGCTTCTCTTCCCTCACAAATAAATTCAATAGTAATAATTGAACCTGACTTGTCGGAAATCAATTCTATAATAACAAATCTAAAATCGGAATCGGCTGCAGGATGGGACGACATCCCAACGCATTTCATTAAGTCAGCTAAAGAAATATTAATACCCATTCTAACCCATTTAAGTGTCCTGTGTTTCCAACAAGGTGTCTTTCCGAAAGACATGAAACGTTCTATAATCCTCCCTATCTTTAAGTGTGGGGATAGAGACGACATC
>OZ020297.1:9297595-9429100 GCA_963971205.1 Aethes cnicana
TAAGAGCTTCAAAAGCGATAAATCTAGCGGTCGATTGAGTTCCTGGTTGACTGGGCACACGTGGTGTGTCTCGTTTAAAACTACTAGACCGATTTTGATGAAAATAGTTGGAGTTCCGAGAAAGGACATTGGCTACTTTTTATTTTTCTGAACTCCAACTATTCTCAAACCAAATTTCATCAAAATCGGTCCAGTAGTTTTAAACGAGACATACCACGTGTGCCCAGTCAACCAGGAACTCAATCGACCGCTAGATTTATCGCTTTTGAAGCTCTTAATTGAAGTTAATGACTGCCTTATATAAAAATGCATCTTACCTCAAACAGCATTTTCTGTTAATCAAGTGGACTAATTCAATTTTTATTCTTTAAATGTGATAAACTGGATTCAATTTTAAATGAAATTCCTTAAAATTAACAATTTAAATGGCTCATGATAATTAGAAAATATCAGAATAGTTGGTTAATATTCTCAATATTTTCTTTATTATTTAAAGTAGACAGTATTGTTATACCATGTTCAAATCTGCATTACATGCGCCAACTTTTGAAAAAGTGGCACTGCACATCACCATACATTTTTATATCAAACTTACTAAAAGAAATTGTTAAATTTAGAAATTTGTAATATCGATCAAAAGTTAAGAAAAACCACCAATAAAAATGAAAACTTATGGATTACATTTGATGAAGCATTTAGTAAGGATCATTTCGCAATAAACAGCATCTCTTAACTCTTACAATTTTAGGAAATATATGGGTCTAACTAAAGCGCGGCGGAAGCAAAGTTTCCCCCTCTCCCCCTACCAACCGAGCGGTGTCCCGCGGTGGCCCTTAGTATGAATCCACTCAGAATTATCCAAAGTACAACTGTGTCAAGTATGATCCCTTATCTAAAAAGAATCAGGGTACAGCGGACCAAATCCCGAACCCACGCGTAAAATCGTTTATCGTTAACTTTCCCCTTCATTATCTATTTCAATATTTACACTAGCAAAAAAGTGTGTATATCGTTTTGTAGAAAATTTAATGTAAATTATTTATGTCTTAGAACATTTTTTGTTGCGGGTTATCGTTTACGAGATATTTACGAAAAACCAAAAAAAGGGACCTTTGGACCCCCCCCCACACGTTAGCGGCGCTCCCCCCCATCAGGACTTTTAGTATGTTGTTTAAGGCACCTTCACCTACAACTATTCCAAAATTCGCACACACATGTATTATTTCCCCTATGAGCTCAATTAGTGTCTTCCTTTGGTGAGCTACTGATGCCGTCTGCACTTATAGATCAACTAGCTTTTCCTCGCAACTTCGTATGCGCAAAATATTAAAAAGTAAAATCCCGATATTTCCCGTTCCCGTAGGAATTTTGCAAAATTCTTTCTTAGCATATGCCTACGTCATAACATCTACCTGCATGCCAAATTTCAGCCCGATCCGTCCAGTGGTTTGGGCTGTGTGTTGATAGATCACTATGTCAGTCAGTCAGTCACCTTTGAGTTTTATATATTTAGATGTAAATTCGATTGTGTGTCTCAAACATCAGATTGGCTGGAGGATCGTGGGCGGCAAAACCGTGGACATCGAAGAGATCCCCTACCAAGTCCTGTACGGGGAATACTGCGGAGGAACCCTCATCGCACCGGACTGGGTGATCACAGCTGCTCATTGCCAGTAAATATGCTCGTCACCTATTCTCTGGGTTACTGGATTTGCTTTAATGTTAAATAAAGGCGGATTTAGGGTCGCACCAACGGTACACCGCATTAACTCGCGCCACCACCTCACTTCGCAGAATCGCAGAATATAAATAAAGAATAGTTATTCAGTAACTACGTAAGGCGAGGCATTGAATTGGTGAGATGTAACCCATAAAGCCCAGGTTTAGGATGGATAGCTAATAGTGGTAAAAATAAAAAGTAAAACCGTCAACAAAAGTAGGTATCGTCTTGTAAGTATTGTAGTGAGAACGAAAACTAAATTTAATTTCCAGTGAAAAAGAAACCTACATAAAAGCAGGCTCGACGTACCGCAGCCAGGCGAAAAAATACCCAATCTGCGCTCACTTCACTCATCCAAAGTGGACTGAACCGAAGAAGCTTCATGTCCATGATTTTGACTATCAGCTGGTGCTTCTGGAGCACCCTGTACCCGTGACGCCCAGCTCTAGACCTATTGCCATTGGGAGTTTGGATGAAATCGTGCCTGGAGCCATGGTATGCGTTAGCGGTTGGGGACATTTAACGTACCAAGTGAGTATTATTATTATTATCGTCATCAATATATCATCATCGTGTTCTTATTATTTTTCTTCTTCATCATCATCATCATCATCATCCTCATAATCACCAGCCTGTAGGATAACAGTAAAGGAAAAGAATAATGGACCTTACCCAATCAACTACATTGGATAAATCGTCGCTCCAACTGGCAGTAGCGTTGTACACCCTGCTACATTTAGTATTGAAACCGTCCAGGTATTTGATTACAATACTCTTTATTCAATTTTATGGTGTTAAAGCACAGAAAGTACAGAAGGAATACGCAGTTAACCTAACAGGTCGATATCAGGTGAGCGACATACTTACGAGAAGGTAAATATTTGTCGACTGTCTTAAAATGAAAGTGTCCAATATTGGAAGCTCACTACACAAATATTTATTTTTTCTACCTTTAGCGAACCCGTCAACGAAGATAATGCTTTATATTCGATAGGCGTGAATATATCAACACCATTTTAGATGACTAAAGGACGACCCATATCAATGTTAGTGTATATGTTATGTGTTGCTATTTTAGTCAACTCTTAACATAACGTAAAAATGAAATCGAGTTGGAGGATTACACTCTCAAACCGAAATAAAAAGTAAGAGAAAGTTTTCAAATGGAAACTTTCGGGCCTTTTCTTGTATTTATGTGCGTTTTTTACCCAACTCCGCAAGAAGGAGAGTTATGAATACTTGGTGTTATGAATAAATTATTGTATTGTATGTTTAACTTGTGTTGTATATTTCTTTGGCACGCTCTGTAGCCTAATCGGCTTGATGGATTTTAGCTTGTGATGTGTCTTTAGATTGATCGTGATTGTGAGAATGACATTGGGTATTTCTATAACTACTATATGCAGTTGGATTTTTAATTGTTTAAAAAATTGAGTTATTATTGATCCTATACAATCAGGTGTTACTATTAACTTACTCGTATTGGCAATTCTTCGAAGTATGTCAGGCCTTAGTTCTAGTTCGACACACAGCGTCTTCCATATCAAATTCCAAAATGTACCCCAATAACGTGTAAATCTTGCAGAAAAGCCGGATGCAGGAGATCCTGAATCGAGTGTTCGTGCCCATCATGCAGGACGACGCGTGCAAGGCCGTCCCCAACCCCAACTACCACACGATCACGCCGAGAATGTTCTGCGCGGGATACACGAACGGGACAAAGGATTCTTGCCAGGTGACACTTTGGCAATAGCATAATAACAAAACATAGGCTGTTTTCACACCTCCGCCGCGTATTGGAAATAGCTGTACCGTTGAACATTTGCGATCGTTTATCTGTTGTACACATCCTTGACGCCGTTCACATCTCCGCTAACTAACCGCTGTTTCAAATCCGCGGCGGAGGTGTGAAAACAGCCATAACGGTAGTCGGTTAGAAAAACCGGTCCTCCTCAGAAAATATCTTAGGTGAATATGAAGTGCGTCATGCATTTTAGTATTTAAAGTTCAACGAATTGGGTGTAATTATCCAATTTCAGTGGCTAAGAATAAACAATTAACGACGTAAATCATATCAAAATTTTAAAATACAGTCCGCCGGCTGGCGGCTTAGCTCAAATCAGTGAAATCGGGTTACTGGAAACTACTGTAGAAAGTGACAAGATTTCAGTGCTTTTGAGTGTACCTATCTGGAGGCATCATCAATACGCTGGCAGTTTCAGAGATATTTAATGTCACCCTTTTTTACTGACGCGCCAGTAGAAGGGTTACGTTTTTCGAGTGTATGTATGTGTATTTATATTTCTTTGGCACGCTTTGTAGCCTAAACGGCTTGATGGATTTTAGCATGTGAGGTGTCGTTAGATTCGTTTGATTGTGAGACTGACACTGGATATATCAAAAGTTCGTATGGAGTCGGCTTTTTTTTCATAAATCGAGTTATTAAATTCCCCATTAATGACTGTAGCGAAGTGGTAAACTCTCAACGGACGTTAATTAACATTCTAGATGCTTTAAAAGTTTTATAGAACGGATTCATGGACAAGGACTCATCTTACGAAATTCTGACGGTCAATTCAATTTATTTGTTGCATGAATGTACATCAGATGTTGCATGTTGTCTTAGGGTATTGCAATATTTAAGTTATGACTAACTATTATTTCGTTTATTTACACAGTGATAATTTATTCTTATTGACTAAGTTCTTTTTTTTTTAAAGGTTAAAGGTTGATGTGGTTTGGGCATGTGATGAGAAGGAATGAAAGTCATATTTCTAGAAGAGTATTTGATATGGATGTGGATGGATATAGAGGAAGAGGTAGACCTAGGAAGGTGTGGCTGGATTGCGTGAAGGATGATATGTGTATGAAAGACGTTAGTAGAGAGATGACTGCTAATAGGAGCGAATGGAAGAAGAAAACATTTTGTGCCGACTCCACATAACCTGGGAAAAGGGCAAGCAAATGATGATTGACTAAGTTCTTTTTTTCCAGGGTGATTCCGGAGGCCCGGTGGTACTAAACGGGAAGTTGATCGGACTTGTGTCCTTTGGGGTGGGTTGTGCCATGCCCGACCGCCCCGGAGTCTACACTATAATTCCCGCCGCAAGAGAATGGATACGATCAATTACAAACTTACCTTTGTAATACATAAAAAACAAAAAAAACGATGGTAGAGTAATTCAATGATTCAGCCATTTGCTATAATCAGAGTTAGCGCTGGTTATTATAAATCAGACCTTGAACTTGAGTTGTTTTGTATTAGCATCTGAGTTTTGAAGACTCTAATCCTGGTTGATGTAAGTGATATTAAAGGAGTGAATTTGAACAACCAACAATAAAAGCAAATTCTCATTATAATTTATCTAGTACGATGTCATGTTTTGGGTCAATTTCTCGGCGTTTTTTATGGAAGCCTTTCCTATACAGCTAGACAAAGTTAGATAACTGGTACATTGGTACTTCATGTTTCTCTGATAAAGAAGGAAGCTGCCCTTAGTTACTAGCTTTGATTTACTTTAGTGTAAAAGCCTGTGACTGATAACAATGGTGTTCAGTATAAAATTGATGTAATTAATTTTATGTTTCTTGAATAAACCTAGCGTCATTTGTATCATACCGATGTGGTTGCCATTATTGCATGGGTACTTGCAAATACTGTGGTGAAATGGAGACAGGCAAGCAGCGACAAATCATTGTAAATTTTGCTAGAAATCAATTCTAAAAGATAGAAAATGAATGTAGACATAGTAAAAGATTAATTAAATTATTACATATATTATATTTTTGACACTTGTTTTTTATTTTTTTATTAAATATTTAATTCCCACTGCTCTCCGTCCGCCTTTCTGTCTGTTACTTCTTGACGCATAAACCATTGAACCAATTTGAACGAAATTTGGTATAGAGGTAGTTCGTGTCCTGGGGAAGGATATAGGCTACTTTTATCCCGGAATAACGTTCTACTGATTGGTCTCTTTTTGTTTCTTCGGTCTTCTCTCAAACATGTTTTTGCAAAACATTTATCCATACTAATATTATCAAGTGTGTTTGTTTGTGTGCTTGTCCTTCCTTCACGTCGCAACGAGTGGACTGATTTGGATGAAAGGTATGGAGATAGTTTGAGACCCGAGCAATAACATAGGATTACTTTTTATACCGATATTTCCACGGGAAAAGGTTTTCCATGGGTCAAGCCAATTTTTCAATTCTTCTATAACTATAACTGTCTATATGTATAGTATCATCGAGTACGCAAATTCCAAGTTTACACGGAACGAAGTTCGTGGGCATCGGCTTCTTCTTCTATTTAAGAGCCGTGCTCTTGTCGGCGGAGTAACCGCCATGTCTCTCGATCCTGTGCCCGTCTATTTAGGTCGTAATAAGACGGGACATTTGCTCTTTCCTTAAGTAGGTTAAGCGTAGTCGAGCATAGGTGTGCTATAATTATGACCTGTACGGTCATACGCTGTACATTTGTCATTATTCCATCTGGTGGGTAGCTTGACCAGTGACAATGACACCAAAAAACGCATTTTTCACCAGAAGCTGTTACTCCAAATGATCCCATGCGGCCTGTCCAGAAAGGGCGAGTAAATTAATGAAATGCAGACAAGTCTCTGACGGCGGGCGAACGCACGCGCTTTGTCCGGCGACCGGCTGGCGGCGACGCTCAAAAAACAATCCTACTGACGATTAATAATTTCTGACTTCAAGCCATAGGGAGAGCGGTTGGAATATCGAAGCGAAATTTTGAGACATAGATTATTTGGAGCAGTAGGTAGAGACAGGCAAGGAGCAGGTGTGTCTTCAGGTCCACCCAAAACTTGTACTGGGATAAATAATACGTAAGTACTATCACCGTTCGACCACATCGTTTCTTACCAAACAATTACAAACTTAGGATGTGTAGGTTAGGGACTTATAGTAAAACTAGCTTCTGCCCGCGACTCGCCCGCGTGGAATTCGGTTATCGCGTTCCTGCGGAAACTGTGCGTTTTTCCGGGGTGAAAAGTAGTCTATATCCTTTCCCGGAACCCAACTACCTCCATGCCAAATTTCATCTTAATCTGTCCAGTGGTTGAAGCGTGAAGAGGTAACAGACAAACATAATATTAACTAGCTTCTGCCCGCGAATCGCCCGCGTGGGATTAGGTTATCGCGTTCCTGCGGAAACTGTACGTTTTTCCGGAATAAAAAGTAGCCTATGTCCTTTCCCGGAACCCCAACTATCTCCATGCCAAATTTAATCTTAATCAGTCCAGCGATTGAAGCCTGAAGAGGTAAGTACCAGACAGACAGACAGTTACTTTCGCATTTATAATATTAGTATGGATATGGATTATGGATCATCATCATCATCATTTCAGCCGATAGACGTCCACTGCTGGACATAGGCCTCCCCCAAGGCTCACCACTCAGACCGGTCCTGTGCTACTTGCATCCACCGGTTTCACACAACCTTCATGAGGTCGTCGCTCCATCTTGTTAGAGGCCTACCGACAGCTCGTCTCCCGGTTCGCGGACGCCACTCGAGAACTTTCCGGCCCCATCGGCCATCAGTCCTGCGAGCAATGTGCCCCGCCCACTGCCACTTTTGGTTCGCAATTCTTTGGGCTATGTCGGTGACCTCAGTTAGATGGATATGGATGGATTAGTAAAATACGTAGTAAGATTTATCCCATTGGTGTAGGCAGGGCTTGTAACCGGTTTTTGCCCCCATACAAATAAACCGGTTTTCTTATCGTTCTTTCGTTTACTATTTCATGTTTAATAAGGCTATAAATAATACGAAGTAATAACCTAAATACACTAATGGAGTTGCACATAAAGAGTTTAAAATAATTCCAAATATTTGGCTATTTCAATTTGACTATGTTAAACCACCAAGTGGACATAATAGTGTTAACTGAGTGTAGAATAAATGAAAACAAACCACTTCCACAAAAACAAGATTATTTAACTTACTGTTCTACTAAGAAAACTAATCAAAATGATGGAGTAGTTGTATTTATAAAAAAAGTTATCAAGCATTCCGTCAAAGAAATAACACTTTTCCGAGCATCTTGTTTGGAAATAAGGACTCAATCAAACACTCTAGTTTGTATATATCGTTCTCCATCTGAAAAAAACCCTGACAAATTTATTGCCAGTTTAGATAATTACCTTAAGGAACCTCACTTAAAAATCAACACAACCATTACTGGAGATATCAATATTAATATCATCAATGGGAATAACGACAAACACTCAGAATTATATCTAGATATGCTGGCTACTCATAGTCTGTTACCGGGACATCGGCTTGATACCAGAATTAATAGTTGCCTTGACCATGTTTTTACCAATCTTGATACTTCTAAAATCACTGCTACAGTCGCAGTCTTGGATACGACTATAACTGATCATAAAATGCTTCTCATATATTATTATCACAAAAATGTTGACACTGTCCCAAATAAGACTAGATCAATAATTAACTATTCAGATGCACTCTTAGCTTTAAAAAGTCAAATAACTTCAAAATTATATGATATACTGGACCCCGATGTCCTATGCAACACGTTAATAAATATAATACAAAAATGTTTAGACGATAATACCAAAATTGTAAAAACTCCCTGTAATAAAAGAATAATAAAACCCTGGATAACACCAGGAATACTAAAATGTATAAAACATAGAAATAAATTACAGAAACAGTCACGTACAGACAACACAAATGAAATACTAAAAATAACCTATCGGAGATATAGAAATTACTGTAACAATCTCATCAAAAAACTAAAAAAACAATACGAAAAAGATATGTTAAATAAAGCTAAATCAAATAACAAGACTTTATGGAAATGTATTAAGAAACTAACTTATCTCAACAAACAAACGTCTACAAATACAGATCTTATTAATCTAAAAAATTCCCCTTGTCAGTCAGCAGAATTTATAAATGAGCATTTCAACAAAATAGGAGAAATACTAGCAAATCAAATAATAACTCAAAATGGAACCCAAAAAAACTATTTTGCTTCTCTTCCCTCACAAATAAATTCAATAGTAATAATTGAACCTGACTTGTCGGAAATCAATTCTATAATAACAAATCTAAAATCGGAATCGGCTGCAGGATGGGACGACATCCCAACGCATTTCATTAAGTCAGCTAAAGAAATATTAATACCCATTCTAACCCATTTAAGTGTCCTGTGTTTCCAACAAGGTGTCTTTCCGAAAGACATGAAACGTTCTATAATCCTCCCTATCTTTAAGTGTGGGGATAGAGACGACATCAACAATTATAGACCCATATCCATCCTTCCAGTCTTGTCTAAAATAATAGAAAAACAAATAAATAGTAGATTATGCTCATTTCTAGATAAATACAATCTGCTTTCCAAATCACAGTACGGTTTTCGTAAAAGTAAAAGCACCGAAGATGCGGTTCTAGACCTAACAAAAAATATAACTAGACATCTAGAGGAAAAACACAAAACTCTGTGTATTTTCCTAGATCTAAAAAAAGCTTTCGATACCGTCTCTATCCCCACTCTCCTTCGAAAACTTGAAAAGATGGGTATTAGGAGCACTTTTCTCAGTCTTCTCACGGATTACTTAATGAATAGATTCCAGCGAGTTAAATTAGATAATGACACTTATAGTCAGGACCGTCATAGCACTGATTATGGCGTCCCCCAAGGTAGCGTCCTGGGGCCAACGCTATTTTTAACATATATAAATGACCTGACTAATCTTCATCTTGTGAACGGACAAGTATTTTCCTATGCAGATGATACTGCATTATTATTTTACGGTAAATCTTGGCCAGAAGTATATAAATTAGCTGAAAAGGGACTAAGTGAAGTTATAGAATGGCTAAATACTAATTTACTAACTCTAAACCCCTCTAAAACCAATTACATACCTTTTTCAATTAGAGAATCCATGCAACCAAACAATAATATGACTTTAACTGCTCATTTTTGTAAAAAAAATTACTCTAGAACATGCAATTGTCCAAATATAGAAAAAGTTACCTCAACAAAATACCTGGGATTAATTATAGACAAAAACCTTTCCTGGCATCCACAAATAGAGCTAGTAGCAAATAGGGCGAGAAAATTAATCTGGATATTTAAATACTTACGTGACATAAGCGATAAGAAATTATTAACTTATATATATATACAACTTTAGTTCAGTCTGTTCTTCTGTACTGTCTACCAGTATGGGGAGGGACTCATAAAACGAAATTCATAAGTATAGAACGCGCACAGAGAGCCATTTTAAAAATTATGTTACACAAAAAGAAACGATATAGTACCGATAAGTTATACAAGGAGGCCAATGTTCTGACTGTTAGACAATTATATATATTACAAAGTATTCTGAAAACACATAAAAGTACATCTGTTGATCCTAATAAACTAAGAAAACGAAACCAGCATAGTATCATCAGTTATACTAGAAATAGAACAATTTTTGCAACCAGGCAATTCAATTCTCAATCTATTAAATTATATAATAAAATAAACAAGACTCTAAATATTTACACACTTTCTAACGCACAGTGCAAACAACAATTAACTACATGGCTGAAATCTCTTTCTTACCAGCAAACAGAAGATCTGTTAATATAACGTAATGTTTAATATTACATGTATTAGACACTAGCTTTTACCCGCAACTTCGTATGCGCCGAAATAATGCAACATCCCGTTTTTTTCCCGTTCCCGTGGGAATTTTGGGAAATCCTCTCTTAGTGCTCCCCTACGTTCCCTAACCTACATGCTAAAATGCTGTTTTCCCGCGACTTCGCCCGCGTGGAATTCGGTTATCGCGTTCCCGCGGGAACTATACGTTTTTCCAGGATAAAAAGTAGCCTATGTGTTATTCTGATCTATAAGCTACATTACTGTAAAGTTTCATTAAAATCCGTTTAGTAGTTTTTGCGTGAAAGAGGAACAAACATCCATCCATACATCCATCCAAACAAACTTTCGCCTTTATAATATTAGTAAGGATTGCGTTATATTAACAGATCTTAGACTTCAAAAAAAAAAAAAAAAAAACACAGACACACACATATACGCAGACACACATATACGCAGACACACACACACAACACTTACTCAGGCACATACATACACACACACACACACACACACACACACACACATACACACTCACACGCCGTTTAGCTTCATCCACATGGGCAAACGCAGACACATTCATAATGCATTCTGTATGTTTAATTAGTCACTTTAAGAATAACTTTTCAATATTTTCATTTATATTCAAGTAACATAAGTTAGAAAAGAAATGTAAATTTATTCATTTTTACAAATTACCAACTTACCTATCGATTTAAGCCCCAGGAAAAAGAGGGGACTCTTCTAACACAGGTTTTTTATAACTTAAAAGAAGAGCTCCCAACCCATGTAATTCTTTATCTTGTAAGTTACAATAAATACATTTTTCATTTTTTTCATTTTTTTCATTTCGGGGTTTTTTTAATTAACCGGTTACAAGCCCTGGGTGTAGGTACCATTTCTCCCTGCGGTGGTAGCTTCCATGCACCTCGGGCATCGGGCCTAGATGTACTTACATTATGCACTCAATGGTATGATCACGATTATTTTCGAGCATATATTTTCAAAATAATATCAGAGTCCTGTCCGCCTCTCCCGAGGCCCCACGAGCATGTGAGGTCATTAATTATGACGTCCCAACGTCACCTGCGGCCCGTGACGCCTGTCACTGCATTAGGCGCTGAATTAACTACACTATCCCGAATGCAAATAACATTTGTTAATTTGATGACGCGTACATCTGTGATGGATGTTCTAGGAGGAAGTTGGTAGGTGCATTAATGACTGGTACGAGTATCTACATAGTTTATTCTTAAAATACCCAATCATGCTCCTCCTAACATGGCAGATAGAGATGCAGGACGTCAGGTACGGCCGACGTCAAAGAGATTCTTACACTTTTTCACTCTATTCCGTTGTGTTAAGGTCCAAAAGTGTAAATATTTCTTTGGCGTCAACTGTACGTACTTATTGTAAGTGCCTAATAATGTGTCAAAAAATTACGTAAGCCGGTGCAATTGCATGTGAAAATATTTGAAATAAATATCTCTCTCTCTCTCTCAATTTTATTTCGCTAGGAACTGAATGGATGCCATCGCCTCTGGAGAAAACGCACTGTCAGCAGGCATCAAACAAAATGGAACAACGACCTAGTCCGATAATCCAATGAATTTAATGCGTGTAGCGTAGCATAGGACCGTCCGCGTAGCGCACGGACCCAAAAGGCTAGAAGGCTCACATATACCAAACTTTCAGATCACCTGCCTGACTGGTGGAGATCCTAATCTGGTGCGTGTATCTTAGGAGTCTTATTTTTACCTACGTCAGCGATAGATGATCCTTAATTTAAACACATAAAACATGCACACAACTAAAGTGAAAAGTTTATTCAGATATAAAAACCTAAATTAGGGCCTTTCGGAAGGGTTCCCATCGCGCAGGCAGCATTCCCTCGCTGTATGGCAATAGCCAGTCTTTACGTGAGAAAGCTGCCGGCTCGAGGGTCTCCTGTAGGCTCCCTCAAGCACTTCCCTAACTCCCTGTGGAGCCCCAACGCCCCTTTGCCCCATGACCCCAGAGTCTCCACCCCGAAGGCCACAAAGATTAAAGATTAGTATTCAAGTAGCATAAATTCCTTCCGTAGATATTGATGATTTTTGTGCCATCGTCTGCGAAAAGCCGAGCGAAGAAAGATGGCCGCGCGGCCATCGCATTTTCAAAATCACAACAGGCAAATAAACGCGAGACGCCGTCACGTCTGCGCGGTAAATAAATCAGGAGGGTTCGTTTTGCGGTGAAAACGCTCGGAAAACACTCGCGTGGACCCGTCGTGAATGCAGATTGAGCTGTGAGGGCGATCCAGGGGTGGACATTGCGGGGAAAACGCTGCGGTTGTAGGATTTTGTTTTATTTAAAGTATCCTTTCTTTCTTAGAAACCTAGTGGAAGCAGGGGTTGAGGCAGCCGATGAAATTACTTAGGTACTTACCAGCATTACAGTGTGCCGCCCCGCACCGAAACAGGTAACTTCACACGCATCGCCCCGCCCTCGGCGAACGGGCATTTTATAGCAAAACCGGTCGGAACGCACACACGCGCACGTACTTGTACAGCATAATATTTTAGAGCGCAGTTTAGGTTCAGTTTGGTTTGTATGGAATGTGAACGAGGGTGTGTGTGTGTGGATCGTTAACGGCTACATGTGAATTCTGTGGTTATGTTGGTAGTGTGGAATACCTACTTTTTTGGAGTTATATCCACACTTTAGACTTTTAAAATCTAATGTAGGTATTATGTTGGTTCTTATAAAGGTGTTCAAGAATGTATAAACAGGATTTCAAAGGAGATGAATGCGAAAAATGTTAAAACAAGAAATGCTTTGTTATTTGAAATTGTATATACCCTATATGTACTTACGCAATTTATTTATTAAAATATATATGTAAGGTAAATTCTGCATGGCGCTCCGTGAGTCACACAGGCGTGCTGGCTGAACATCAGCGCTGGGGCCCAACCGTCCCAGCATTAGCTGAGCCAGTGTCCGATTCACTGCCGCAATGACACACAGTATACTTAAGTTGTCTGTACAAATTATTTATTTTCCTTATTGTTTTTACATGTTTGTTCCTTTGTTTCTTTATTTTATTCTTGTGTGTCATATGTGGTATGAATAAATGTTTTTCTTCTTCTTCTTCTTTGACCGGCCCGCGGCGTTTATCCACATAACAGCGGTCCGTATGCCTCATGCATGCACAAGAGGCTGAGCCGATGTGTACGTAATACGAAAAATCAACTCTTGATCGTTTGCGGAGCGGCGGTGTGCTGAGACTGCCATAGTTGTATTCAATTATGCACATGATTTAGGGATCGAGGAGAGGAAGACAGTTTTGTTACTACATAAGTGCCTACATATTATATCAGAGGCAACGAAGAAAGCTAATCATCGTTGGAAACACAGGAAAATACTAAGAGGCCCCTCACCAACTACACTCAACAGGAATTAAAACGGGTCACTTTTGTATGGAAAACCCTATACAAAGTGACCCGTTTTCATTGCTGTTGAGTGTAGATATCTGCCTGACCAATTCGAGAATCTAGACGCACCAAAGTTTTACACTGTCGCTTACGTAGTGACACACACTAAACCGCAATGAAATCGGGTCACTTTGTATAGGATTTTCCATACAAAGTTACCCGATTTCATTGCGATTCAGTGTATAATATACACTCAACCGCATTATGTCTACCGTCTTCAGACATGAAGGTGCGAAATACCAACCAGCGGGTGAGAGAACTAGATACAGAAATCTTCTACTATCTAAAGTCCCGCGCCTTCACATTTCAAAACGCTTCAATTTTTTGATTATTATTTAAAAAGCACCACCACCACTCTCGACGCATAGTTGATAGCTGTCTCAGCACGCACGCATGTGATGAGAGTGTTGGTGGTGTTTTTTAAATACATTGAAGCGTTTTGAAATGTGAAGGCGCGGGACTTTAGATAGTAGAAGATCTCTTCTAGATATAATAGGTAAAGACAAATAGGTACTGAATGTTTACAACTTTGGAAAAGCTCTGTTATGCGAGGAATATTTTTAGATGATTCATAATGAGATGTTGTGAGAGTGGATTTCTTTCGGAAGGTTTTGAATCAATCAATAGAATGATGATATTCCTCCCAAAATAACTCTTCCAACTGGATCAATTCTTATATCATAAAAGAGTAAAATCATCAACAAAAACAATATTTTCTACTTCCCTCATTCCCACCTTTTAAAATTCTCACTTTTTCCCAGAAAAAAGCTCATTAAAAATCCAATACCAGAGATAAATCGGTTA
The DNA here is from genome assembly GCA_963971205.1 of Aethes cnicana. Lineage (NCBI taxonomy): Eukaryota > Metazoa > Arthropoda > Insecta > Lepidoptera > Tortricidae > Aethes > Aethes cnicana. Next base: position 9,312,238 of record OZ020297.1, read on the forward strand.
TTGCCATTTTAATTTAGCCCCCGGCCGCCTGGGAAATACAGCCTCCGCAACAATATAGCGAGCAATCATTTCTAGATTTTACCGGAAGCTAGGCTGTTTGGGTTATCTAATGCTCGTGCGGGTCCGTTTGTTGCGAATCTCGAATATATTTGTAAGGACCAACCAATAATGTGGAAGTAATGAGGAACGTACCTGCTTTGCCCAATGTGATATTAGTGTACACAGGATGTTTCAAATTACACGCAGTTGTACTAATTTAGATATGTTTGGGGCTAGGTCAATATGTGTGAAATGTCCCAAGATATTTATTTCATATTATTTTCTTCATCTCGTGTAAAATATAAATAAAGCTTTCATCATCATCAGTAGAGATCTTCTACTATCTAAAATCCCGCGCCTTCACATTTCAAAACGCTTCAATGTATTTAAAAAGCACCACCAACACTCTCAACACATGTGTGCGTGCTGAGACAGCCCTCAACTATGTGTTGAGAGTGTTGCTGGTGCTTTTTATAAAATAATAAAAAAAATGAAGCGTTTTGAAATGTGAAGGCGCGGGACTTTAGATAGTAGAAGATCTCTACAATGCTTTGAAGCCGTGGTGGCCTAGTGGTTCGACCTACCGCCTCTCATGCAGAGGGACGGGGGTTCGATTCCAGCCCGCACCTCTGAGTTTACTTATGTGCGAAATTCAATTTGAATTTACCACTGAGCTTTTCGGTGAAGGAAAACATCGTGAGGAAACCAGCACGCAGCTGCGAAGTTATTCAAAGATGTGTGTGAAGTCCCCAATCCGCACTGGGCCCGCGTGGGGACTAAAGCCCAAACCCTCTCGTGATGAGAGGACGCCTGTGCCCAGCAGTGGGCCGTAAATAGGCTGTTGTAGTAGTACAAAGCTAATGTGACATAAAAGGCGTTTCTCCACTTATCACCTAAGTTTCAAGCTCCATGTCCACCTGTAGCAATACCATGAGTTTACAGTGACCGTACGCGCTAGCGACTACGTAAACGATTTGTATGAAGAATAGTACAGCGCCCCTGGCGGTCACTCGTTGAACTAAAATTCTTCATACAAATCGTTTACGTAGGCGCTAGCGAGTACGGTCACTGTAAACTCCCTTGGTGGTCAAATGAGCCCACAGATCACTCAGCCCGCGGGCTGAGTTGACCGTATACATTTGTGTATGGGTGACTTGACCCACCTGTGTTAACTGAGCCCGCGGGCCCGTTCAACCCCTAAATTACCGCTTAGGATCAACTCAGCCCACGGGCTCAGTCGACTACTAGTTTACCGGTAAGGGTCCACTCAGTCCGTGAATATGCAAAGACTTAGGACTGGGTCGACGGGTCCCCGCTACGCGGGGCCCCTATTTCTAGGTAGTTTGCCCTTCGGGCGTATATAGATTACTAACGAACCTAACCTACATTCACACCTTTGACCTAACTGACTGAGTAGACACTTACCGGTAAAATAGTAGTTGACTAGACCCACGGGCTGAATGGACCCTTACCGGTAAAAGAGTAGTCAAGTGAACCCGCGGGCCGAGTTATCCGATAAGTGAGGGTCGAGTCATCTACGAAAAAGAAACAAAGTGGGCAATTGAGCCCGCGGGATGAGTGTCTGTGGGCTCATTTGACCACCAAGCCTGTAAACTCATGGTAGTGCTTAACTGAGGTATAGTCTTGTGGCCGTCGCCGTGTTCTGTGAGCATATTTACTCGGCGCGCCTCAGGCTTGCTCCAAGCTGGGAAATGAGTTTTTAATCCCGCCTGGATCACGTTCAAACTTGCGCAGGCAGTCTTAGCAAAGTTAGGCGGCGGCAGGTAGACGATAAACTAGCTACATACATTTCGTAATATCCCTCAACAGTTTTGTAAACTAACTTCCATACTAATATTATAAATGTGAAAGTGTGTTTGTTTGTACTTCCTCCACGTCGTAACGACTGGACCGATGTGGATGAAATTTGGTATGGGGATAATTTGAGATATTAGGAATATCATAGGATACTTTTTATCCGCGAACCGGGAGACGAGCTGTCGGTAGGCCTCCAACAAGATGGAGCGACGACCTCGTGAAGGTCGCGGGAAACCGGTGGAAGCAAGTAGCACAGGACCGGTCTGAGTGGCGAGCCTTTGGGGAGGCCTATGTCCAGCAGTGGACGTCTTTCGGCTGAAATGATGATGATGATGATGACTTTTTATCCCGATCTGTCCACGCGGGAACGGTTTTCCACGGGTCAAATCAGGGTTTTCAATGCTTCTATAATTATAACTACCTAATATATATAGTATCATCGGGTACACAAATTCTAAGTCTACGCGGGATGAAGTCGCGAACAAACGGCTAGTCTAAATATATAAAACTCAAAGGTGACTGACTGACATAGCGATCATTATCATATCAACGCACAGCCCAAACCATTGGACGGATCGGGCTAAAATTTGGCATGCAGGTAGATGTTATGACGTAGGCATCCGCTAAGAAAGGATTTTGCGAAATTCCCACGGGAACGGGAAAAAAACGGGATTTTACATTTAATATTTCTGCGCATACGAAGTTGCGGGGAAAAGCTAGTTATTTATAAAACCTAACGCTCTTTTCACTCTTTTAAAAAAACATTACTGGGATAAAGATAAAAGTTATCAAACTATCACTATACAAAATGTCGCGAAGAAGTAACATACAAAGAGAATTATTACTTTAGTATTTATAATATTTATAGGAATTTGTGAATACCATGAAAAAAAATGTACACTCACCCTCAGCCGTCACCTCCTCATAGATATACAGAAGTGACAAGTAAAATCCTTTCAGAATCCATCAAAATATCCCACTTTTATTACACAGAAAAAGTCTCGTTCGCAAGGTAGCTGATAATAATAATAACACAGGTGTCTCTCCCAAACGCAGAAATAAATCCATTTTTGAATAAGGAGCGCCACCACTCAGTTATACGAAGTTTACTCGCTCGGTTTACTCTGAACTGTATTTCACACACATTTCCGCTTACATCTATTCTACCTAGTTATTCCCATTTTACTTGTCATAACTCCAGCGTGTTAAATATGGATGACTCTAGAGTATGACGTAGATTATACAAAAAACGTCACTCGGTAAGAAAACGCGGATAACATTGATCTATTTTAAGTAAGGATTCACAATCAGCCGGAGAAAAATGGCCCGTCAAAACGGGTGCCCGAACAACTCGGGCACCCGTTTGGCGCTCAGTAAATTTGCCACTTAAGTCTTATAGTGTTAGGTTTACTTTTGTATAAAATATTTATCTTGACACATCACTACAATAGTATAAAACAAAGTCGCTTTCTCTGTCCCTATATCCCTATGTATGCTTAAATCTCTAAAACCACGCAACGGATTTTGATGCGGTTTTTTTAATAGATAGAGTGTTTCAAGATGAATGTTTTCGTATATAATTTGTTATAGTTTAACGCTCAATTCCCGCGGGAACGCTATAACCGAATTCCACGGACGAAGTCGCGGGCAGAAGCTAGTAGTATATAAAGAGGCGTTATTTGCATATTGGAACGTATTTTCTAATGTCAGTTTGACATATGTTATTATGTTATTTTGACATATTCTGTTGGGCGCTGTTCGTCCATATGTTATTTTAGGTCAATGGAATATAGTTACTTACTTGGAAATGCATAAGTAGGTATTGACTGTTTTGTCAGTGAAGGATAGTCTCATCTCTATCATCTAAACTTGTTACATTATTAATAAGCATTGCCATCCAGCGCGGCAATGTTGCCAGCCTTTTGGGAACCTTGCCGAGCGACACTGATCTGTGCCAATTTTTTTATTTATAAGTTATTTTTAGTTATAGTTTTTATTTTTATTTTTATTGTATTTTAGTTTGTGTTTAAAAATAAAAGAATTACTACACCGTTACAGTATCGAAAATATAGATATCCTATTTCGATTCTATTAATATTTCTAAAATCGAATTTACATTTGCGTTATGGGGCTATCCTCATAACGCAAGTTTTCTTTAAGCATACATGATGACCCGTAACTGGAAGATAATCCTGTAATACTAAATGGCCAAGTGTATGACTAGGTATACAAATGTGAGATTTAGAATAGTTTCTCGAGGTACTTGGATTAAAAAAATACATATACCCTGAGGTACCTTTGCGTGGCACGCCGTTCATTGTAGGAGTTAAGGTGTACTTTGTTACAAAATGTTAATAGAAGCTTAAATAATATCTCGATTACGTTTGATAAGCCAATCTCTCCCCTGCATCAGCCAATGTGTCGGACTGATATTTTATAAACGTAATTCCTACAATACGTGCATCAGGATATTTAATAACCTCCCAAATGACTTGAAATTATTTAATAACTTGGAATTTAAGACAAAATTGTCCAAATGGCTACTGCAGAATTGATTTTACTCAGTGAAAGAATTCATGGAATATAAATGTTACTATACCTAGTAATGTTTTTCTAATCTGTTATTGTTTATATTATTTGGAAATTATAATAATAAAAGTAGATACTTTCTATATATTGTAGGTAGGTGCATTATAATATTTGCATGCCATTGCAGGCTGAATACTGTTACTTAGCACTCAATTTTAAGATCTTGTATACGTATTCTGGCAAATAAACAATTCTTGATTCTTGATTCTTGATTCTTAAGTTTCGGACAATTTCTTCAAGTTTGATCTCGTGTGCTGAAAAAATGGATGGTGATAATGAAGTACCACTGCCTTAAAAATTGGCTTCATACCTACATGGTTTACCCAACAATAACAAGAAATGTAACGATTAGCCTAATGTAATCTTTAATATAATAATAAAACATTAATTCATAATAATAATAAGTATAAAGCATTAATTAATATTATAATATAACTTTGAGCGTTTACTTGACCAAATGCATTAGCTCTTTCATCTACGATGTGGTTTCGTCCATTTTAATGATTCTGAGCAAAATCTTGTTTTTCAAACTGGGAATATGAAAACAATCTGCTTTCAATCCGTCTCTGGCGTGTTTTTGTGCCTTTTCCATGGATTTACCCATTTTAACGCGAATCATTTATTTAAGGGATCCCTGGAATTATGGAGTGTGGAGTTTGTCTTGGTTACTTCAACCCTCCATACGTAATGTATTTGTTTTCTATAGTTTTTTCAAAATTACACAAATTAAAAAGTAAAACTACTCAAATGCAAAATGGCCGCACCATTGTTAGTGGCCAGTACGAATCGAATATTTAAAAATAAACAAAAAAGGTTTGTTCACGTCGCCGATTAACCACTAGTTGACAGGTCACCCTAGTGAATATTTCCCTTATTTTCCTCGCAAGTGTGATGAAAAACATTGTGTGTATAACGGGCCGTATAGGAATTGCAGTCTCGAGCCCTTTTAAAGCTCTCAACCTTCGGTTTCGGGCTTATAAATGCTCTCGACTACAATTCCTCGTTTACCGCTCTACTATCAAATTCCTTGACGACGTTCACGTGACGATTATCTAGACACTAGTGTCTATTTGGGAATATTCTTAAATATTGGATAATCTGAATATCCACCACACTATATTTACCAAAGTCCCACGGTTGCTCACAGCCCTCCTTCACCATTAGCCTTCATCTCACCACAAGAGGGCGCCTCCCCACTTGGGTCCAGCGTGGATTGGAGACTTCACACAAACACCTTGGAATTATTTGACGCGTGCTTCCTCATGTTTTCCTTCACCGAAAAGCTTAGCGATAAATCTATATTCAATTACGCACAGTCTGAGGTGCGAGGCGGATTCGAACTCTCTTTGCTCTGCATGTGGTGGTAAGTGAAACCACTAAGCTACCACGGTTTCAATAGCCTTATAGCCCGACACAACGTAGAAGACAAAAAAATAAAGCAAATTTTGAACTCAAAATGTTACTATACTTACTACTACTACTACAGCCTATTTGCGTCCCACTGCTGGGCACAGGCCTCCTCTCATCACGAAAGGGTTTAGGCTATAGTCCCCACGCGGGCCCAGTGCGGATTGGGGACTTCACACACATCTTTGAATTAATTCGCGTATGCGTGCAGGTTTCCTCACGACGTTTTCCTTCACCGAAAAACACAGTGGTTAATTCAAATTGAATTTCGCACATAAGTAAACTTAGAGGTACGAACCGGAATCGAACCCCCGACCCTCTGCATTAGAGGCGGTAGGTCGAACCACTAGGCCACCAAGGCTTATACCACCTTACCTTACTATACCTATTGTAAAAGAATTCCTAGATGATATGATTTAGCTATTAAATAAAAAAATAAAAACCGCCTTCAAACTCCGACAGACTGCGAAGTCGGTGCTTCGCAGTCTGTCGGAGTTTGAAGGCGGTTTTAATTTTTTTTTTTTCGGCTACAGTTTCCAAACATTACTATAGAAGTACATAAGTAACTCTGAAGTCCTCGAAATTGACACCAAAATCATCTACGTGCTGGCAAATTTGGAGGAGTTCCCTCATTTTCTCATGGATCCCATCATCAAAACTGAACCAAATTAATATGGGACCAACTTGGAAGTACCACCTTTCGAACAAAAAAAGAATCATCGAAATCGGTTCACGTTTACTATTTATTTTTGGTGAACATACATAACGAAAAAAAAAAAAAAAGATTCCGACGAATTGAGAACCTCTTCCTTTTTTTGAAGTCGGTTAAAAATTAAGATAATACTACTGTTTATATAAATATGTGTAAATATGTAGTTAGCAGCCCCTCCAAAATTGCTGTGCCCACCAGGGTCCACATTGACCCTTATACAATGTATATTCTTAACAACTGTAACACATGTGGTATGCAATAAACTATTGAGTATTGAAGGCGCGCGACTATTATAGCTTAATCCACGAGCCTTCTAAATTGTGTAAACGTACTTGGATAGGCATTGTAAAATGACGTCAGAACACAGTGTCGTGTGGACAATAGCGTATTGTAGACAGCTGGCGAGCGGCCAGAGGCAATTATCGCACAGCAGCGCAAAAACATACGGAATACGAACACTAGGACAGTAATTGCCCTGGGATGGATCGAGCAAGTTGACGGACTCATCATCGTTAAATATGGCCATTTGGTCATTTCATATTAGTTTGTTCTTTACGAATTAAGATTAATTTAGTACCTATGATTTATACATAAGATATATAATATGTCCCTTCGGTGGGGCAGATGACATCCACTGTGAGTAAATATATTTTTCTCAAACATGCAATGAAATTTTGATATTATGTTCTTCTTATCAGCCTGGGAAGTATCACGTTTCAGGCGCGGCTAGACGATTGGTCTATAATGAAATTTCATACAAACATTGCAGGCCAAGGCCGGCAACTCCCTTTTTTGATTTCCATTTGATATATTTGTGACACAGCATCTTGGCTTTCCGCCATTTGAAAAAAAAGCTACAATATTTATTTATTTCATTGCATGTTTGAGTAAAGCACATACATCGGCGGGGAACGGAAGTTGTCGGCCTCGTTACTATCCAGCCTCACATACTCGGCCTGCAACATCCTCCTTCCCGGCCTCTGTAGTAATGTACTATTACGTCACACCAGGCCGAAAAGCGGGATTTACCGCCCTTGGGCGCTTCGAAAAATCCCTCTTCACGGCCAGGTGGTGACGTAAAATCGTATACTAACCACGGGCGGTCGTAAAGAAATCCTCAGACCGCTAGATTATAGCCCTCGCCTCCGGCTCGGGCCTCAATTACCCGCGATCTTTACACTGCGGTCATAAGACCAATTATCAGTTACGGCGCAGTAGCTTGGTGGCCCAGGACCAAACTCAAAACCGCCAAGGATAAACTGCAACAGTTTCAACGTCTGGCTTGCCTAGCCATTACTGGTTGCATGAAAACTACCCCCACGGCCGCCCTTGAGGTCCTGCTGGGACTACCTCCTCTGGACTTATTCATACAACAGGAGGCTGCCTCAGCAGCCATAAGGCTCAAAGCCTTGGGCCTGTGGGGAAGACCAAATGGTACACACAGTACAATAATGGAGGAAGCCATCAAATACGAACCACTGATAGGCGCCCCAAACGACAAAGTACCCAAACAACACAACTTCAACAAGTCCTATCATATTAGACTTGTTGCAGAGAAAAAGGACCAATCGAGCATACATGAGGTACGCATTTACACCGATGGATCGAAAACCAAATCAGGCACCGGTGCCGGAGTGTACTCACCTGATATCAACATTAACATATCAATGGCCCTGGGAGAGCATAGCTCCATCTTCCAATGCGAATGTGCTGCTATAACCCAGGCCGCCGAGGCAGTAGCCAGAAGAAAAATCACAAATCAAAAGATTCGTATAATTTCTGATAGCGCTGCCGTCCTACGAGCACTAGATAGCAAAAACATCAGCTCAAAGCTCATACTAGAGTGCCACTCCTCACTGGAAGCGATCTGCCACAATAACCAGATCACGCTCCAGTGGATCAAAGGTCACAGTGGATCACTAGGAAATGACGCAGCAGACCAGCTGGCTAGAAGAGGGTCAGACCAAGTGGTACACGGTCCGCACCCAATAATACCTATCGCCTTCAACAAGCTTAGGACATGGCTGCGTCGTAGAACAAATAGAACAACACAAAGCTCAATGGACACAAACCACCACATGCAGACAATCACGGGAGAATGTACCACACCCGGACCGTCGACTCACACGTCGTCTTCTAGCTTTGGAGAGGACTGCCCTACGAACGGTCGCAGGCAACCTCACCGGTCACTGTCCACTTAACAAACATTTGTATGTTATAGTATAACCGACAGCCCCCTATGCAGGGGATGTCTGTCGGCCGAGGAAACGGCTGCCCATGTCGTCCTGGAATGCGAGATGGTGGCTGCACAACGGGCTGAAATGCTCGGGACACCGGGGTCGCTTCGTGAAGCCTGCGGAGACACCAGGAAAATCCTGCGCTTCTGGTCGGAGCTAGGCTGGCTAGATCCCTAGCCGGCATTTTAACGTACAAAGGCTCAACATAAATGAGCCAAGTGCGGATATAAGAGCCCACAACCATAACCATAACATATACCCGCGATCTGAGACTTTCTTTACTTGACCGCCCTAGGTGTGTAATGTACTATTACATCTCTACTAGCACCTATCTATACATGTACCTATTAAACATATTACTTGTAAATGTACTGTGAAATAATAATATTAATTTTGAAAAAAGTTGTTGCTTGTTTCGGCTATACCTATGTAATAAAGTGACGGTTGTAGCCAATATGTTCAATATGATTTTGAATTTGAATTTTGAAAGTAGTGAAGCGTAAGATCTGATGTCGTAAAGAACAATTGTATAATTTTTTAAGTCGATTTGCAAATCGAGTGACAGTCTCAAATTACCTGCTGGCCTAATATGTCGGAACACGAGGCTGCTTTTGCGACATGCTTAAAACAGTGGCAGCTATCCAGGCGGACACCAGGCGCTATCTACTTGGGTTTTTGTTTTTTGATTGGCATGGCCGCAAGATGTATTTTTCTCTAAATTAGCCGCCTCGTATAAAATAACCTCTGCTATTGAGGACAATATTCTCTGCGAAGGTAAAACAAACAATCACGGCGTGGAGCCCTAGAAGCAGGTGTAGCAGTAACGGCGCCCTAAAAAGCAGTCGCCTAGTGAATTGTTCCCCAATCAGGCAGCCTCATGCATTATTAACTAGAAAAAAGCGGCCAAGTGCGAGTCGGACTCGCCCATGAAGGATTCCGTAGCAGCAAGTAACATAATATAGAAGTTCTTGTAGTTCGTTGTAACTTTGATCGATGTTTTAATAATAGTGTAAGAAATAATACGATTTTTCAAAAAGAAATAAGCTGCCTGCGTACAAACTTGATGTCACAATCAAGACGAATTTAACAACATATGTCACAAGCTAAAATCCGCATCAAGCCGTTTTGGCTACAGTGAGTGCCAAACAAATACCTATACAAATACATACACTCTACCTATATACCTATATAAGTACTACATGTACTTATATACCTATATAAGTACATACACTCGGAAAAGAAACCGTCTTTCCGCCGCAGTCGGTTAAAAATCACGTAATTCTCAAGCGCCCTATTATATTTCTCACAGAATTTCCTAATAAACACCCTACAGTAAAGATGTAGAGATCTTCTATTATCTAAAGTCCCGCGCCTTCACATTTCAAAACTCTTCAATGTATTTAAAAAGCACCACCAACACTCTCAACACATGTGTGCGTGCTCAGACAGCCATCAACTATGCGTTGAGAGTGTTGGTGGTGCTTTTTAAATAATAATGAAAAAATTGAAGCGTTTTGAAATGTGAAGGCGCGGGACTTTAGATAGTAGATCTCTAAACACAGGTTAGGAAGCGATAGGATTAAGCAATAATATACTCTGTGTCAACAGCTCAAGTGCTTCGTCGCACGCCTTCCATGTTGTGTCGTACGCTCTGAAGCGACATTCCATTACAGCGCGACAGACGTCGCGCGTCGCTTGGATCAGCTACAAATTGTTAGCGTCGCTCTGAATCCTCGTTGCCTTTTCTAGGTTTTTCTCGAGAATTTAATTTGTACAAACTTCGAGCCTTATTTTGAGAAAATCGTATAGTAGTTTATGCTCTAATCTGGCTTATTTATTTAAACAAACGATCTCAGAAACGTTTTTAACGAATTTGGGATGGCATTAATAACATAGACCAAACCTAAAATACCTAGCAACCAATCTACATATACCTAGTTGAAAGTTTCCCCGTGATCTTGGCTTGCATTCGCTTTATTTGTTTACATATTTAGTTTGTGTGTTAGTTACACGAAGATCTTTTTCTAAGTAAGTATCGTAAAAACAGTAGAAGCGAGGACATTTTTTTTAATGTTCAACGATTCGAAAACCTTTCACAATCTTGGTTTGTTATTTCGCGTTCTACGGGGGAATAATTTTCGATGCATGTTTTAAAAGTACAACGTATTATTATTATCTGCTACGAATGTTTTTGCCATCCTTAATGGATATTTACTTCGTGTATTTTATATTTCCACGATAAAGCCGGATTAGCTTAGGAAAAGAGTTCTCTGATAGAGATTGTTTTTAAGGAAATGAAAGAATAGAAAAGAGTTCGTTTGTGTTTTTTATTGCCTAGTGTTTTCAATATCATTTTGCCAGGAAATGCTTACGGTACTTACTTATAAGGGAAAACCAAAAAATACTTTCTATACCTACGTTGTGTAAATCCATACTAAAATACTACTACTACTACTACAACAACAGCCTATTTACGGCCCACTGCTGGGCACAGGCCTCCTCTCATAACGAGAGGGTTGGGCTATAGTCCCCACGCGGGGCCAGTGCGGATTGGGGACTTCACACACATCCTTGAATTACTTCGCAGATGCGTGCAGGTTTCCTCACGATGTTTTCCTTCACCGAAAAGCTCAGTGGTAAATTCAAATTGAATTTCGCACATAAATAATTTCAGGGGTGCGAGCCGGATTTGAACCCGCGACCCTCTGCATGAGAGGCGGCAGGTCAAACCACTAGGCCACCACGGCTTATGCTAAAATACTATACTTTTACTAATATTATAAATGTGAAAGTGTGTTTGTTTGTTTGTTTGCTGTTCCTTCACTTCGAAAGGGTTTGGAAAAAAAAATGGTAAGGGGATAGTTGGAGACCCTGGGAATAACATAATCCTTTTTATCCCGATATTTATATGAGAATGGGTTTATTGCGGGTTAGTAAGTGAGCTTAAAACGTGCAAAACACTTCATTCATGTGGCCAAGGTTTTAACTAAGGGACAGTGTAAGACGGTCCCATATGCCGCCTCGTTATTTAAATAACCCCCCTTAATACTCGGTTAATTGGGCAACCTCCCCCTTTTATGAATGTTGGAAATATGTTACTGTCATGTTACTTTTAGAAATGGTAATGAAGCTGGAAGTTTATTTCCCCTAGTAGATAGATACCTAGGTAATCAATAGATGATAATGTTGGGTAGGTAATAGGTTGATTTTCTTTTTAGGTAAAGTGTTAAGGCCGTTCATAGACCCAGCTCAGCCGTCACTGTCATTCGTGGGACGAGTGAAAGAGAAAGCGCTACGCACAGAACGCCCGATTTAGTTAGTATTTAACGCGTTTTAATTTCTATAAAAATACCGTCTAAAAAATGGCATTTATAAAGCTGTCGATGTATGCATATAATATGTTTTTTTTGTTATAATTAGTTTTACACTGTTTGATATAATAAACTGGAGTAAAGTTGGATTAGCGGTCCGAGTTAGAGGTTACTTTGGAATTAAATTGTATCGAGCGAAGTTTCGTGAAACGTGTATCGAAAGCTGTCAATGTAAGGATGATATAATCAAATATAACATATGTTTTTTTTCATATTTTTAACTTTTAACATTTCTTAGAAAAGTATGATCTTAAATGAGCAATTTGACGATGCTGTGTCACGGAAGGGCCTTAAGTCATCCTCTCGTGATCAGACGAGGCCTGAGCCCGGCAGTGGGCCGTAAATAGGGTTGTGGTGGTGGTGGTTAAGTACTTCGTATTATGGAATTTCAAAGATGTATTCTAATGCACTTTCACTTCTTTTGATGAACTTGTCTGTTCAATTTCATTTAATGTTTCTACTCGTAGGCCAAACGGTTTTGAATGTTTGGTGATGAACAACAACCACAACAATACTTTTTATTGAACACCATACAAAACACAGGAAATATAGAAAGGATACACAGTTAATAGGATGAATTACTTAGGTCATATGTGGCCGTCCATGCCTAAAGGGTCCTTATGGCAGGTATTGAGTTAAGTATAGATCCTAAATCTACGTTTAATGAGCTGTCTAATACAAAAAGAATCATGACCCTAAGTCTTATATTTTTTTTTAAAAAAAACATCAGACCTACACATGTTAAAATTGCACTTTTGAGAAATTGTTAAAAGAAGTTTGAAACTAATTTTAAGTATGTTCCTATTGGAAGTTACATAGATGGTGATTGATTATGTATCTCAAGGTATTATTCTTTGAATTTAAGTTAAGGTTTATTTAATTTGACTTCCAGGTCGTGAAAAATCTGCCTTTGATTAGAGCAAGTCGCTTATAAGAAAGAAATTAAGAAAAAATATTTTTTCGGACTGTTCTTTAATAAGTTGTAGTTTGAACCATACTATATATTTAGGTATATTGGAACTCACATCTTAGGATATAAATAAAACCACAAGGTATAGAATTATGATTTTTAAAATTAAAATGTCATAATGATTATAATTTTTCATCTTCTTCTATAACAATAACAATTATTGTACAGTGATTTCAAAATTATATTTATTCAGTCTATAGAAGTATCACAAAAGCGTTATTATTATTCTACAAGTTTCATTTTGCTAGTTATAAACGATTTCAGTTACATAAAAATCACAAATTCACTCCCATACATTTGGGAAAAGGGTCCTTATGACCAATCACAGGCAAAAATATTGTTAATTACAGTATAGCACTATATTAACACTATTTATTTACTAATCTTGTATTAAAACATAATACCGAAGAAAAAGTGTTATCATAATTTTACTCAAAATCTTGAGTAACACAAATTATATTCAAGTAATCATAAGAGTAATTCTCATAAGGACCCTTTTCCCAAACGTATGGGACACTTGGGAAAAGGGTCCTTATGGCCAATCACAGGCAAAAATTATTGATAATTACAGTATAGCACTATATTAACACTATTTATTTACTAATCTTGTATTAAAACATAATACCGAAGAAAAAATCAGCGAAAAAATTTTGTACCTACCCGTAAAATAAAGTATACCTAGTACGTATATAAATTAAACATGCTTATAAGAAACAGTTACAACTACATTTTTATTAAACAATTTTATTTTTATCAACAAATTCATCATTCTTGTATATGGTCTGCCATAAGGACCCTTTTCTACTAAACTTTGAACCCAGTTTTAATATAGAAATACTCAACGTACAAAAGTGAAACCTAGCTACAAATATACGTCTATCTGTATATTTTACTATTTTGCATAAAACAAAAAAACGATAATTTTGAAGCATTTTACAAAAACGTCAATATCTCCGTAACTAGAAACTGCCATAAGGACCCTTTTGTTATGGACGGTCACATATATTTTATTACACATTTAAAATCAGTAGGGACATAATTTTGGGATTAAAGTTTTGTCCACACCACATATACATATTGTCATTGAATTTTTTCACGATATAAGAACAAAGGCAAAATATGCAGCAAAGGTTCTAACATAAGAAAGCTTGCCGTCCAATGTTCTAAAAGTAAAATACGCGCCAAGCGTGTCTGGAAAAACCAAAACTTGTGAAACGGTTTTCCCAACTAATTGTTAATAAATATAAAACACAGCCGGGAATCTCATTAGTGACTAATCCCGCGGGATTAAAAGGGAGGTCCTTGTTTTTTGTCCCGGAAACCCTGCAGGACACTAAAGTGTTTAAAAAAATTAAAGCCGACCGTTTGAAGATTTGAAGTGACAAATCCATTTAAATCGAACTCGGTTTTTATTCTATCACCAGTCTGATTCAATTCCGTGAAGAAATAAATAGGTGCATACTCTTTTTGAGAAGCCAAAACAATGTATACTGTGGTGTAGATGTATTAAGTATAGCTATGTATGTAGGTATATGTCTGTGTGCACTTTATAATATCTACTAAGGATTGTCACAATAAAGTCAGTTCTTTACCGTCATCCGAGCCTTTCATTTGTCTCTCCTGCATTCCCCCTACATGGCGACCTTGCCAGGACTAAGATTTATAGACAACTAGCTTTTCCCCGCAACTTCGTATGCGCAGAAATATTTAAAAGTAAAATCCCGATTTTTCCCGTTCCCGTGGGAATTTCGCAAAATCCTTTCTTAGCGGATGCCTACGTCATAACATCTACCTGCATGCCAAATTTCAGCCCGATCCGTCCAGTGGTTTGGGCTGTGCGTTGATCGATCACTATATCAGTCAGTCAGTCAGTCAGTCAGTCACCTTTGAGTTTTATATATTTAGATAAGTGTACTTAAGAAAAAAAAAAATTGCACTTTATATTTTTTTTTCCTTCGATAAGAAGGGAGGTGTGGTGTAGATGTATTAAGTATAGCTATGTATGTAGGTATATGTCTGTGTGCACTTTATAATATCTACTAAGGATTGTCACAATAAAGTCAGTTCTTTACCGTCATCCGAGCCTTTCATTTGTCTCTCCTGCATTCCCCCTACAATACAATCTTGAATTAAATTGTGTCGCTTTTACGTAATCAAGTTGAGGTTCCACCATGTTGGAATTTTTAAATCCATGAGGAAGAGGCTAGCGGATTGATCCGAGTTGGATTTTTTGCTGTAGCCCTGTGTTATACGTATATCTCTTTCGATCTAAAACCCCTATTCCTTATGGCTTACGCACTAAGTATAAATATATAAATAACAGGTAAGTCCTGGTCAGGTAGTCCGTGGTGGCCTAGTGGTTCAACCTATCGCCTCTCATGCAGAGGGTCGGGGGTTCGATTCCGGGCTCGCACCTCTAAGTTTACTAATGTGCAAAATTCAATTTGAATTTACCACTGAGCTTTTCGGTGAAGGAAAACATCGTGAGGAAACCTGCACGCATCTGTGAAGTAATTCAAAGATGTGTGTGAAGTCCCCAATCCGTCTGGGCCGCGTGGGGACTATAACCCAAACCCTCTCGGGATTAGAGGTATGTGCCCAGTAGTGGGACGCAAATGGACTGTAGTAGTAGTAGGCAAGTCCTACACACCATAAAACAACACTAAAGCACCGCACATTTCGACGTTGTAAATCGTTGCATTGCTCGCAAAGTGCACTCTTCCCTTTAAGTTCCATTTTAAATATCCTAAAGATTTTCTCCACTATCCTCTCCCTTTTCCATATCCCTTATAATATTTCCAATATTTTCAAAGGCTTGGCCGGAATTCTGGCCGCGATAAGTGATTGTGGTGCGACTCGATTGCGCGGCCGAGCCGCATGCATTATGCAACATATGACTGTTTGGCGGTTCATACACCGTTGCGTAACAGCTAAATATCGAAAATCAAAGGAACACTGAGAGAAACATTACAAAAAATGCAGCAGGAGTCAAGTCAAGTCAAAGTATTCACAGTACTTGCAAAAGACAATATCAAAATAATAATTACCTTCTAGTATCTTCTTCCTTCACTAGATCGACACTTTGTTGGCAGTCCAATGACATGCCACAGTTCTCGACTTTTTAACATTTGTGTCAAAATCAAACATTGCAAGTAGAGAAGAAGTCTAAGCATGGCCTAATCTCTTTGGTCCTTATTTTATGTAACTGTTAAAAAAAAAAACACAAAAACTTTGATATGGACTAGTCAATGCGACACACAGACTCAGAATGAAACTCCTCGGCAGTGGCAGCCCTGAACCAGAGGATTTCAAAACACTACCATTGCACTTCATCATTAACTTATTAGCAAAGATGGATAAGAAGCTGAGGTTTAGATGCATGAAGAGGCGTGATTACATAAAAGATCAAAATATAGGTCGAAGTGTATCCTCAAGGATCTCAAAATCAGAAATTAGGTAGGTACTGTGGAGACTGGCCGAGTACAATCGGTTAGTTGACACATTCTCTTCCAAAAATAGGTAATTTTAAGCGTAGAATATTGTGTAGCTTTTATTATTTAGTTTTTTACTATCCTTTGTAATGTGCGCATCTCTCAAAATATAATATCGATTCAACTTAAAATCTATTATTCCTTAGTTAGACAGTGTTAGGGCAGTAATAGGCCAGTCTTCAAGATTTAGATATTCTAATAAGCTAGGCATCGTCTTCGTGTCTTCGGATTCCACCGCTGATCTCCGTGCCTGCAGCATCTACCTGAGCTAACATCAACCCCCCGCTACATTTGGTGGAGGCGCGCTCGGTGGAAAGGAGAACATCAACATTTGGTGGAAGCTGTTCTCGGTGGAAAGGAGAACATCTACATTTAGTGAAGCCGTTCTCGATGGAAGGAAGAACACGCGCGGAACGAGAATCAATTGACAATGGAATGGATGTCGCGCTCTTGAAAATGATGGTGAAGCGCTTTCAAGGAGTGATGGAATGGACAACCGCATGGCGAAAAACACGGTTGTACCGATTTTATTTATATTAATCAAAATTTTCATCCATTGTCGTATGCACCACGTTCATTTATTTAAGGAAAATGGCTGCCCATAAGAATCGCAATAATTATTTTTATCAATATTTTACTGTTCTTTTGCTATATTACAAATAATAACGATAGATTCACGAGGAATAATTTAATATTACAATATTTTTTTTATAATTCTAAATAAATTCACTTCGATCACTTTTCTGGAGCAAGAATCCGTTGGAGCAAATCACGGACTATTCTTCATGCTGCGTCAGGAACGATAGATTTCTTCTTCAAAGTTCTCTTATGTTGTGATCATAATTTTTCTTCTTATTATTACGAATTTCTCCCCAATATTTCTTTATTCGTGAGAGGCAGGTTAAGTTTTCTATACATGCAATGTTTATTTTATATTGAATATTAATTACTTTTATAATAATATTTATTTTGATATATGATTGACTTTGTCATATTTCAAAACATTTCTCATTAATTTTTTATATGGCTTAGGTAGGTTAATATTTTCATTCATAGAACAAATAGTTCGTAGGTATTATGAATGAAGGATAAATAAATAAAGTTTGTGATAGGAGGTTCGTGAATAGAAACCTTTATGGCGAATTTTGTAGTTGTCATTTAAAAAGATTTTTAATGAAGAGTAAATACTTGACATGACTTTGTGACATATCTGTCAAATGATAATAAATGGTTTTATATGTAAACTAATACTCATGAACATGAATTAAATAATGTCGTAATGAATATGAATAGGTAGGAAGTTTTTATATTAAAGGTAATTGAATATGCAGTGCTTGAATAGGTAGGAGTTTTATAATAATTAAAAGGTGGTACTTAGAATTGAAGTATAGAAGTTGAAATAGCAATGATTATCATTGGTTGCGATAAAAGTAGGTATAAGTAGTTGTGTAATGTGTTTGGTGTAAGATTTTCGCGATGGCAGAACCAACCACAACTCAATCTATGCCATAGGCTTTTGAGGGGGCTTCATTGCTTACCAGTGGATTGGGTATGTTGTTGCAGAGTCCGAAGTTGATATGCATTTGCATGATTTGTTTACATCGAAAATATTACGTCTTGCTTAGGTTTTGATATTACGTAGGAATTAGTGTAGTTATGCAGTTAGGTATACGTAGCGAAGATGTTGAAGTATGTAATGTATATAGATAATGTAGATAGTGTATAGTGTATAATTATTGAGAATTTCTTGATGTAGAAAGCGTAACCTGTGTGTAGAATGTGTATATATGTGTCTTTTATAATTATTAGGATAATGACTTTTTCTTTCAGTGACATAGTGATTCTATTCTTAGTGTTTTTCTTTTATAGGCTATTGTATCGAGCACATTGCCTAATGAATTTAAATAAATAAATGGCAATGATTAGTTATTAATAAAAGGTTTCATAATAATATTTATGATACCGCTGTCATAGTCAGTAATAAATAAACATAGAGATCCCTTTTTAATTATTTTTCATTTTTTTTTTAAATAACTGTCAGCTGCCTTTGTGTTCAAACAAATTAATTAATTTTAATTATTTTTTTTCTCTCTCTTTAGAACCTGCCTAGCTATGATTTATAATATGTTGCTTAAAGCCCATGCTCACACCTTTGTTTTTTTTCATGTGCTGTCACCGTGGCGATTTGTGGAAGTTACTCTACGACCGTGTCTTCGAGGTATATCCATGGGCGGGCAGACGACCCCTCATATGTAAGGGACTGCACCCCATGGATCGCCAAGAAGAGAATCTTTAAAATATTTTTGTGCGGTCGCTCGTTTGCTTTAAAGCTTACCTTTTAAAGGAAAATTATGTGACTTCCGCAAGTCTGTAATTTTTTATTGCAAGGAGAGGTTTCAAAGTTTACATAATTTAGCTTTTTGAACAATATTGTATCAGGTTAGGTTAGTCCGATTATTCTTGTCTGCGGACTTTTTTTTTTCGTCGAAATTTGTTTTTGGTCCGAAATCCACCTTTTCTAATATTCATTATTGATTCAGATTTTCTTTTAAGAGTGTTAATTATATATAATGAATATGGATGGAAAGGTTGGTTATTCCTTACACAGGAACAGTCTTAGTTTTGTAAAAGAAAAATTTCGACGTAGGGTAGGGCCTTCGTTAGCTAGGCGGTTCCTCGAAAGGGGAGGAGGGAAATGTGGAGACTGGCCGAGTACAATCGGTTAGTTGACACATTCTCTTCCAAAAATAGGTAATTTTAAGCGTAGAATATTGTGTAGCTTTTATTATTTAGTTTTTTACTATCCTTTGTAATGTGCGCATCTCTCAAAATATAATATCGATTCAACTTGAAATCTGTTGTTCCTTAGTTGGACTGTATTAGGGCAGTTGTAGGCCAGTCTTCAAGATTTGGATATTCTAGTAAGCTGGGCATCGTCTTCGTGTCTTCGGATTCCACCGCTGATCTCCGTGTCTGCGGCGTCTGCCTGAGCTAACATCAACCCCCCGCTACATTTGGTGTACGCCCCGCTACAGTACCTAAACTTGCTATGCACTGCTCAAATTTTATGCAGCAAATTGGCCACATAATAAAAAGAATTTACCAGCGCTTCCTCGACTCATTGCTTGAGAAGAAGCGCCGCTGCCCATGTGCTGCCGTGCAATGCCTACCACGCCTTAAATTACACACGGTATAATTAAAGAGGTAAAATATGTAATGCGATCCATAATTGCTTTAGACGTCAGCCACCCTTGGCGTGTAAGTGATGGCTTTTTTGTATTTGACCAATTTTGTGTTTTACCAATTCTTCCAGAGCGTTCGCTTCGGTGTGAAGATAGTCGCACTAATGAAATGCCCCATAAATCTGTGATATTGGCGACGACTAACTACGCCCCTTGTTACTGCACTCGTTTACATAAAGAACCGGGACAGGCGCGAGTCGAGCTTGGTACCGAGGGTCCGTATAAGTGCTTTGTGGTCAGTCTCCAATGCGCACTGGACTCGCTTGGGGACTATAGCCACACGGCGGATACGGCTTATAAAAGCACGATTTCGAACACAATTCGGATAAAGTATCAATGTTTGCGTGCGAGGACGTCGGTACACTTGTAAATGTGTGTGTACCAGTACGCGGGCCAATGATTCACACTTCGGATGAAACAAATGACGGTAAGGGCGAGTTGCGCGCCGGCTAGATTCAGGCGGGTGATTCCGTGCCATTCTATGTCTCTCTATTAAATATTCTGTGCTTATAGCCCAAACCATCTAATGCTCGTGACGAGAGGAGGCCTGTTCCCAGCAGGGGGATGTAATTAGTGGTGGTAGTAGCTGTGGTGGTTAGTGGCAAGCAGTATTATTAGGGTGCGAGTTCTATGGTATAAGTTCGATTGTATGGCTCATCCAGTAGACGGATAGTGGTCTTTTTTGATACATAAAAATCTATCGCCACGTTTTGGGATGAGGATGATGGTTTATTTTCGATTTACCGTAAATGTGCTACGATATATTGGACCTACTTTCAAAGAAAGATAAAACAGTTTACTAATATTTAAACGATTTTTTTTACATAAAAAACGTTTAGCGCTTTGCAATTTAGCTTGAAATTACCCATGTTAGAAAATAAAGTGTTTTCTTTCATTTGAAATACTCATGGACCTAATAAATATCCAGCAACTGAAGTCATTCGTCTGAAATGTTGACGCGGAACCTTAAAAAGCGCTTCTAAGATAACCTACTTACGTTTATTGGTTCCTTGCGGATCTCGTGTCTGCTGACCTCGTTTTGAGGAGTTCTGGTATAATTGAGCCGTTCATGTTTTATGTATGTCGAGTATTTCAGGTGGAAGATGACACTGTGAGCTCTGTAGCATTTTGTAGCTAAGCTGATGCCGCTCACCCGGGCGACCGAGTTTTGATTTGTTGAAAATAGCTAAAAACCGAGTTTTTTTTCGATATGAGACCTAAAAATAAACCTATAAGACAAATATATTTTCCCGGGACTCTTAACTCCATACCAATTTTCATCCAAATCGGTCCAGCGGTTGAAGCGTGAAGAGATAACAGTCAAACAGACAGACAGACAGACGGACAGAGTTACTTTCGCATTTATAATATAAGTATGGATATACAAGATTATCGCGTTTCAAGTATAAGAGAAAAGGTTCACAGACGAGACGACCAGATTGGCTCAGTTGGTAGTGATCCTGATTGTTTTACGGGAAAGAAGAACGACCAAACAAACATACATTCACATTTCTCATTTAGGATGGATCAATGGATATACATAGTGTATGTTTTCTCACTGTGGCCACAACTTTAGAAATATCCCGTCAACATTTTTCGTTCATCTTTTACCTCCTATTTTTCCTAAACACGTTGACATCTGATAAGAACGCTTGTAACAAAGTCCCAGATATTTTGCCACGTTGTTTTGTTGTTTTGGCGTTTCGTAAAATATGGCGGTAGTTTCGCATAGCGATGGTATCTAATTCCATCTTTACGGCCGTATTAGTAACAAGTGGGTTGTTCACAAAAAATACGCTCAATTTATTATATTATGATACTGCGTTAATGTTAGGTAATACGACATTACAGTACCTAAGTTACCGTGTAAGACGTGAAGAGATGAGTTTGAGCGCCCAATTAGATGCCAATGTAAACCTTAAGTTCATAGTGTCAATTATCACAAATTAATAAATATCTATTATTCTACGACCTGGGCCAGTGTTTGCGTCTTTTTGGGTTCAGTATTTTGAAACAGTATTCGTACTATATATTAAGAAGCAGGTCCTTAGGTAAGTACGAGTATATTGTACTCGTACAGTTAAAAATGTAGTTAGAAAATCCACACTAATATTATAATTGCGGAGGCTAAGCGTGCGCGTCTTACTACTACAGCCTATTTGCGTCCCACTGCTGGGCACTGCTCGGCCCATCCTTGAATTACTTCGCAGATGCGTGCAGGTTTCCTCACGATGTTTTCCTTCACCGAAAATCTCATGGTAAATTCAAATTGAATTTTGCACTTAAGTAAACTTAGAGGTGCGAGCCGGAATCGAACCCCCGACCCTCGGCATGAGAGGCGGTAGATCGAACCACAAGGCTACCACCGGCTTTTTAGAACACGCGCGTCCTAATATGGCAAAAGACACACACAGACACGAGCACGTATTTGTACGCTATAATATTTTAGTGTGCTGGTTACGATGCCCAATCCGCACTGGGCCTGCGTGGGGACTAAGCAAATCTTCTCGTGATGAGAACAGGTCTGTGCCACAAGTGGGCCGTAAATAAGTTGTTGTGGTAGTGGTGCTGCTTACGTAGGGTTTAGTATGGAGTTGTGGCTTATTTTGAAGCTACAGTTTTGCTTCAAAATCAAGTCACTTCAACAAGACGAGCCCTTATTCACCGACGATGTGAATTGTGTATGATTCCGTCTGCGAATCCGCAATGAGATTCAAAGTTACAAGATTTTCCCAAAACACCGTCTAGGGGCGCCGCGGGCGTTTTGGAGGTTTTCTCATCAATTTGATTGTTATCGCTTTAGGTAAGTACTTAACAGCGTCTCCAATGTTGATATTAATTAACTAAACTCGCTTAAATAGCCGGCTCTTAACACTAAAAATGACGATTTAACACAAAGACGCCCACCACAACCACTCACACAGTCTATTTTACAGCCCTCTGCTGGTCATAGGGCTTCCTCTCATTACGAGAAAGTTTGGGCTATTAGTCCCCATGCGTGATCATATCAGCTGATACTCCCAAGGTTTCCCAAGCGCAAATAAACTGAAATAGACGGCGCCTGCTCACAACATATTCATGAAGGTAATAATTGGATCTGGAGCGAGTAAGTAGTGTAAATTTTGATACGATAAAAATTGAGCTTTTAGACGTGAATCCGAAACCGAGAATTCTCTAATCTTTGTCGCACGCTATAAAGGTATATAGAGAGAGATACAAGCCTTTTAAGGCATTCACTGCCGCTTCTGTTTTACGAACTTTCGCCAGGTGCCACATCTGTCATTAAGGGAACATTGCAACGCACATGTGCGTTCAAGGCACTGCGGAAAAGTCAGCAAAACGCACATATGCGTCGGTGGCAGTGAATGCGTTAAGGCCCTCACCCTCGCGCAGCTGCCATAAATTCGGATCACAGTGGTAGTTCCAGTTATTAGTTACGCTTCCATGTTTCATACAGTTCATTTTAACAGGGCTGAAACCCACCTTCAGTTCTCAAAGGTTAAACCTTGGTGTGCTAACCGGCGTAAAGGTTGCTTCAAATCCTCCGAAAACCCATGCATTAGGCAGCGTAAATAATTCCATATTAATCTCGCCTATTTTTATTCGCGGTGCGTCCCTACAAAGGGGAACAAGGAGAGCTGCGCATAACACAATATCTCTAAATCCCATGAATACGGTATGACAGCGGAAGCGAGGCTGCGGTGCTTGTGTGGCGGCAGTCCTAGCGGGTTGAACCAGAATGACAAGCTAATTATTCGCTGAGTGCAAAGTCAGTGGTTGGGGGTACGAAAACGATCGCAGCATGTCACAAATATGTAATTTCTGACGGACACCAGTGAAGTGATCTGTCACTGCTGCATATTTAATATAATTGCATTGCATTAAGTACACTGGAGCGAATTATGTCATCCGAGGCTTCTTTTGTCTTTATCTCTCGTTATGAGGGTAGATAAAGAGGCATACAAGCCTTTTACGCCATAAATTTTCGTCACAGAGTTAGTTCCACTTATTAGATGGTCCATAGTCCGTCGATCAAAGAATATAGTTGCATTCGCATCCGCTAGTTGGCGCTGTCGTCATGCACACTGCCAATAGGTTTGGTTGGTTAGGTTTAACTTCTGTGGTAGAATGCCATTACGCATCACGCAGCCCTCGCGCAGTCAGCGCGGAGGAGAATCGTTGGGTTTTTAATGGGTATTACGGCCACTAGGGCCGGCGAATCCAAACCACCCCAGGCTTGGTGGTACCTCCGTAAATGAATTTTCTCAACATAAATAAAACAAAGGTGAGGTTTAACATCATTTTTCTATGGTTTGAACTACAGAAGCAGCGAGACTATTTTTATCGGCGTAAGTAACGTTGCAGTAGGTACGTTTTTCTTGACTCGCACTCTGTGTAGTTATGTGCGTATATTTTCACCCGATACGAATCACCACAAAGTGTAAGTTGCAATGATAAGTGAAAAAGTATAAAGTAAACTCGACGTCTAAACGATTATACTACTACTGCTACGTCGAGTAGTAGTATAATCGTCTAGGGCCGGCCTAAACCCATATTTGAATCTCGTATCCTCTGCTTCAGAGACATTGATTCAAAACATTCAATTTGTGTCATAATCCGCTCCTCCTTAATCCTGTGAGCAAAATACACACAGAAGACTCACAAGCAAGTAAGCGCCAGCCCCAACAGTATCCTGAGCGTGTTTGCCAACCGCTGGGACGGCTCACTGGTCAAAAGGACACATTTAGATGTCTAATGTCTTGTAGTTGTTAAGTTACTTTGTATATACTGTTTACTAACCAAGTTTAACTATTTTTACCAACAAATTATATGGAGCAATGTAACAGTTCCACAATAAACATTCTTATTCATAAGCGTATTTCCCCGCTAGCACTGCGACGCCACGTTCACGATTCGAGTACAGCGCAGTGATTTGCGGCTGCCATCGTAAACTAGCCGTTATGTACAGCCGTAAAAAGACCATAACCCCGCGACCCTCAACTATCGCCGCTTTCCGACATTGTTAAATAAAATTTACATAAGATTCTATAGTTCTTTGAAGGTTGTAAACCCAACCGTTTTAGGTTACGGGTGAATATTAACAACAAGCGTTTCTTTAGAGTAGAAATATGACCTAAAATAGATACCTACTACTAGCGAATTCTTCTTAAGGCCGTTCCTATACCCAGCTCAGCCGTCACTGTCACTCGTGCAACGAGTGAAAGAGAAAGCGCTACGCACAGAACGCCCGATTTAGTTAGTATTTGACGCGTTTTAATTTCTATAAAAATACCGGCTAAAAACATGGCATTTATAAAGCTGTCGATGTATGCATATAATATGTTTTTTTTTGTTATATTTAATTTTACACAGTTTGATATAATAAACTGGAGTAAAGTTGGATTAAATTTCCGAGTTAGAGGTTACTTTGGAATTAAATTGTATCGAGTGAAGTTTCGTAAAACGTGTAACGAAAGCTGTCAATGGAAGGATGATATAATCAAATATAGGGTGCCATCTATTTGGCATAATTCTTTTTGTCCGAAACTGTTTACGCATAACAGGCTTCGCATAATTTATTTACGCCGAATCCTTACTTTGCCGAATTAAGCACTAGCTGACCCCGCGGACTTCGTACCGCCTTAAACCTCACGGAGCCCGAGACCTTTCCAACGAATGCAAAACCGTGGAAATCGGTTCGTGCGTTCTGGAGTTATAGCGTCAGGAAGGAAAACCCGACTTATTTTTATATATTAGATAATTCTTAATTGGCCGAATGGGTGTTTATCCGAATATTGTGTTGGCATAATGTTGACTTGGCCGAATTTTATTATGCATAATATTGTTCTGTAAATCTCCCCTCTCCGCATTTAGATTATCATCGATGTTATACAGGATACTCATTTAATTAAATCGGCGCAAATAAAGGTATGCGAAAGTAGTTTTCGGCGTAACAAATTTCGGCGAAAGTAATTTTCTGCCTAAATAATATTCGGAATTCGAAAATTATGCGTGGATACTATTCGGCGTAAATAGATTATGCATAATAGAATTCGACGAAAAACCGTTATGCGAGACTAGTTTCGGCGTAAACACCATTATGCCTATACTGATTATGCAAAATCGAATTCTGCCTAAAAAAATTATGCGTAAACAAGGGGAACCTCAAATATAACATATGTTCTTTTCATATTTTTAACTTTTAACATTTCTTAGAAAAGTATGATCTTAAATGAGCAATTTGACGATGCTGGGTCAGGGAATGGCCTTAAGAGATGATTTACTTACCTAAAATATTATGAACACACAGCCGTGGTAGCCTAGTGGTTTGACCTAGCGCCTTCTATGCAGAGGGTGGGGGGTATGAATCCGCCTCGCTCTTCTGAATTTACTTGTATGCAAAATTCAATTTGAATTTATCACTGAGCTTTTCGGTGAAGAAAAATATCGTGAGGAAGCTGCACGAAACTGTGAAGTAATTCAAGTATGTTAAGTGCCTAATCCGCACTGGGCTCGCGTGGGGAGTAGAGCCAAACCATCTCGTGACGAGAGGAGGCCTGGGTCCAGCAGTGGGCTGTTGTGGACTATAAACGCTTTCTGCCTGTTATCATTAACGTTTAAACTATGTACTTTAAATCGCTAAGCCAACTTACGTTAATTATAATACATGCAGCCAGTCTGAGGAAGCGGGAGGCTGGTAACAGCGAATGGAAGAAAAAAAACATGTGCTGACCTCAAGGTAACATGGGAAAAAGCAGACACAATATAATTATATAAGACTGTCATCTCCTTACATTATTATGGCATGCATCGGGAGCTTCTTTATACTTCGCCTGTACAGCGCCATCTAGATGTTGCTCATGGAGTTCAAATTTGTATGCAGGCTACCTAGGCAGCGACATCTATTTATCGCATGTAATACTTATTTCAGGGGTACGCTGATTTGTTTGAAGGTTGTCATTCTGAGTTAACTTTGGGAAAAGGCAAGAAAATGATGATGATGATTAGTCTCAGAGAGTGGAAAAATCATAAAACCTGCGGTTTGTATTGTTTAAATACTTGATTTAATTTATATTTGACCTATTCATTTTCTGTGTCAAATAAAAAGTATTGCAGGTAAGTATTGTATAATTCCTGTAAGGGTTGAAAGGCGGGGTTGAAGCTTAAGTATAAAATTCAACAAAAACAAAAAGTAAATAAACCAAATGTTTGTACACGTATCACTTTAGTATTCCTATTCGTATACTTTTTGGTTGTTTCAGATTATCAGGGCATGCATTTGTATAAAACGATTGAAAAATCGTACGAACGTCAAAGTGAAATCTTCTTATTTTCTTACCTAGTTAGTAGAACCGTGCGGAACGGAGGCCGATAATTAAATAAGCAAAACACGTCACAACAATGATAAACATTACATTCCATAATAATAATAACGAATATGGAGCAGGCAGACGACTAATTAACGTACTTACATTACGCCGCATCCCACGGTTTTTACCGTCGTTAGTCGCGTCGCAGCGCGTTTTGTCGCGTTCAAACGCAGAATGATAGAAGCGAAATGGGAGTATTTGTGAAGCTTAAAGTTGTTAGTCTGAAAGCTTAAAGAGTAATCGCATTTCACGATTTCATGTGTTCATTTAGTAAAGTTAAGTTTGGTAGCAAGCTGCATAATTACCTGGTTAATCTTATTTAGTACCTATAATTACCTCAGTTCTTAGTTTTCACCTGACTGTGAAGAGAGTAGAGACTGATTGATCCCACAGTCAAACCGTGTAAACCGTTTTTTTGGGACTTTATTCTAGTTTAAGATTTTCGTGTTCTTTAATAAATAAATAAATAATTATGAAATTTATATGACATCGTCCGCGCAGATGTTTCAAATGACGACAAGAAAAATCCCAACATCCGATTTTACTCATACACTGCTGATTCTGCTCAAAGATAATCTGCCCACGTCGGAAAATACAATAAAAGTTATTTCAGAGATCATGTCATCACACTACTAATACAGATGTGGCAAGCGATTATTTTACAAAAACATTATCCCTTCCGCAAACGTACTACAAAAGACAAAACGTCCGCATTCAAATTAGTGTTGTCAACACACATTACACACAAAAAAGTAATAAAAATGTCGACCAAACAATATATTTTGTCCGGACAATCAGTTTGACAGATCGGAGTCGGAAATAAAGCATCTCCGCGGGCGGTAAACATAATAATATGTCGTCGACGTATGTAAGAATACCTTTATCACAACCGGGGGTTTAGGAGTTATTAATCAAATAAGTTTTTGCGAATATTCAAAGGAGAAATAGTCATTTAAATGACGAGGTTGATTGAGATTTAAATTTCTGAAAATTATAATTCAAAATGAATCAGAAATCAACACAATCATTTCACTCCATTTAAATAGGTACCTATCGATTGTTTTAGATACCTACCAACGCCCATTTCGTTAGGAATAGGTCGTTTTATATCAAAATTGAATGGACTTAAAAGCAGAAATCGTGTGCAAATTGCGTCTTATTTATTGACTAACCACTTCCAAACACTGCTATTTGGATCATCTGGAATTGTGTTGCTAGATTACTGATAGTTTTGACCGACTTAAAAAAGGATGATTTTCTCAAATTGTCTGTACGTTTTTTTTCTGTCAAAGCTTACGCTACTAAGGTTAGGCCCTACTTGGCGTGTCACCAGTGAGTTTGGCCTCAAGTGTATAGCCATCTCTGCTACACCTTAGCTGTTAGAAGGGTACATAAATAATGCATGGCTCCGTCGCCGAGATTTGATATTTATGCGCATGTCACGAGAGCACAGATAAATAAATTATGTCGATCCTCGCGAGTCGCTTCTGTTTTAGAGCGAGAGCAAAGATTATAATTTACATACATACATACATACATAATATCACGCCTTTTTCCCATAGGGGTAGGCAGAGACCACTTCTTTCCATTTGCTACGACTCTTGCATACTTCTCTCGCTTCTTCAACTTTCATCCCGTTCCGCATACATGCTCGTCGGTTTAAAGTACTTTTGACCTGGCCTTTAATCAGATTGTCCTGAATTTGATCCAAGAACATTCGCCTCGGTCTTCCTCTTCCAGCACCTCCATTCACACTAGCCATATAAATACTTTTTGTCAGTCTTCTCTCATTCATCCTTTCCATATGACCAAACCAATATAGCATACCTTTTTCTATTTTTGTCACTACATCCTCTTTCACACCACACCGCTCCCTTATCACGCTATTCCTTACCCTATCACTCAATTTAACATTTGCAATATTCCGCAATGCTCTCATTTCTACAGCATTGATTTTACTTTCGTGCTTCTTCTGCCATACCCAACTTTCACTACCATACATAAGTGTCGGCACTAGCACACCTCTATGTACAGCCACTCGAGCCTTTGCCGAGACTTTGTGGCTAGTCATAAAAGCATGCAATGCCCCATTAATTGAATTTCCAGCATTCACTCTTCGTTCTATGTCACCATCACACTTTCCATCCCTAGTAAATTTTGAACCCAAATATATGAATTCATCCACTTGTTCCACTTTCTTACCCCCTATCATAATTTCACACAGCGTCCTAAATTCATCTCTTTCAAAAACCAGAACTTTCGTCTTGCTTACGTTGATTTTCATACCCTTTCTTTCTAATGACACATGCAGACTTGTTATCATCTCTTGTAACTCCTCAGCTGATGACGCAAGTATTACTTGATCATCCGCATAAAGGAGACATTTGACGAGTAACTCATTCATTCTTAAGCCACACTCTTTCTCTTTCAATTCCTTTAGGCAGTCATCAATGAACACGTTGAACAGCCACGGCGACGCTACACATCCCTGTCTAAGACCTTTATCAATCCTAAACCAATCAGTGTACGCGCCGTTCACCCTGACACAAGCACTAGAATTCTCATATAGAGATTTTAATGCTCGAATCAGGTTGTCGTCCACCCCCTTCATAGACAAGGCCTTCCATAATTCATCCCTCTCCACTCGGTCGTAAGCTTTCTCCAGGTCCACGAATACGCAATAAACCTTGTGACTTTTAGCCAAAAACTTTTCGGTTATGCCACGTAAGGAGAAAACCTGGTCCGTACATCCCATTCCCTTTCTAAATCCTGCTTGAACATCCCATATCCTTTCATCTGTTTCTTTCACTATCCTTTCAATCAATACTTTTGCATATAATTTCCCCACAACACTTAAGAGGCTGATTCCCCGGTAGTTTTTGCAGTCCTGCTGTGACCCTTTCCCTTTAAACAACGGTACGATTACAGCCTTGCACCAGTCACTTGGTACTCGGCCTATCCTCCAACACAGGTTGAAAAGGCGGTACAGCTGACTCGCAACTACACCCTTTCCAGCTTTAAGCATCTCAGCTGAAACTCTATCACACCCAGCAGCCTTACCTACTTTCAAACTAATCAGTGCTTCCATTACTTCATCTAGACTAATTTCACTTTCATTCACATCGTCTTGAAATTCGTTGCAATCATCATTTACTACCTGTCCTTTTCCAAACAAACTTTCAAAATATTCTTTCCATCTCTTTAGCACACTTTCCTCTTCATTTAACAAATCTCCACTTTCACTCCTGATTTTGCCAAGTTCCGAGTTGGCCGACTTTCCACGGGCAGTTCTTATGGACTTCCAGAACAGTTTTACATTAGACCTAAAGCTATCTGATAGCTTTAGGTCTAATGCATCTGACCACTCACTCTTCTTCTTATCCACGATTGCTTTCACTTTTTCTTTTAGCTTCTTGTAAAACTCTCTTTTTTCCTGAACGCATTCATTTGTCACCTGTCCTACTCTTTTACTAGCTTTAACTGCTAGCCAGTCTAACCATGCTTTTTTCTTTTCGGATACAACCTTACGTACTTCCTTATCAAACCATTCACTCTTCTGCATTCTTCCTTTCCTTCTTTTGGATACCCCACACACTTCAACAGCAACACTCACCACTTTATTTTTAAATGTTTCCCATAAAACTTCCATTCCTTGTATCCCATCTATACCATCAAACCGATCATTTAACTTATTACGAAATTCTTCTTGTACATTCTCATTCTGTAAGTTTTCTACTTTCACACGTTCCAAAATAGTCTCTTGTTTAGATACCCGGTGCCGCCATCGATTAAAGAGTCCTCTTATTCGACTGACGACTAAATGGTGGTCTGTGTCGATACCAACACCTCGGTATACCCGGGTATCCGTCACTTTACTTTTCAGCCTTTCGTCCACAATTACAAAGTCTATCATACTTCTCGAATATCCTTCTTCTCTAGTATACATATGAATCTTTTTGTGATTAAACATGGTGTTTGTCACAACAAGATTTCTGTTCAAACAAATTTCTAACAAATTCTTTCCGTTTTCATTCACTCTTTCGTCACCAAATTTGCCCAAAACCTTTTCATATCCATCCCTTTTAATTCCGACCCAACCATTAAAATCACCTAGCATAACAACTCTCTCATTTTGCTTACACTCATTTAAAACATCTCTCACACAATCCCAAAAGTCATCCCTTTCCTTGCGCTCTTTAACGGACCCACTCGAACCCACATCAGTAGGTGCATAAACACCCAAAATGAAAATTCGGTTGAGTCCAACTTTCATTCTTATCCACAGAAGTCTGGGACTCACATACTCAAATTCAGTCACACACTCAGTCATTCTTGCAGAAAGGATTACTCCAACACCTTTACAGCCTCGACTGGTATCGGGAACACCAGCCCAGTATGCCGTGTAGGTTCCATGATTCGTGGAGCCGCATCCTTTACGCTTCGTCTCATTCACACACAGCACGTCAATCTGTCTGTCTTGCATCATCTGACATACATCGTCCAATTTATCTTTCAATCCTCCTCTGACATTCATCGTAGCAAAGCGGCTCTCCATGGGCCACTTTCCGCCTCTATGGGAAACGAGACGTGATGAGTTGCGAACCGCTCGCCGCCATTTTTAAAGTTTTTATTTATTTTCGAAACCATTGCGTTCCCACGAGTAGCATATAATTTTGTATTTGTATTTGTATTTTGTTGTTATGAGTACACACTTCGTTTAAGAAACAAACATACATTGTACAGTATAGACATGAAAAGCATAACTTCGCGCGCAGTCATTTAAAAAACTAATTATTTTTTCAAGTTAACTTGGTAGTTTTTCCTGGTAGCTTTGGTTATTTAAGACCTTCCAACATTGTTGTCATCATCACATCATCAGCATAATACAGGTGTACACAACTTCGAAGTTGTGTGGTTTTAGCAATTATAGACTTAAGTGCTTCGCCGCGCGTCTTCTAAGTTGTATCGTACTATACTTAGATAGTCCTCTTTATGCTGACTATTTTGTGTATAAATCATGAGGTTGAATCTTTTAGATCCTATATACATACTAGACGGGTAATATGAGACGTCTGAGACTGTCTTTAACGGCCCAAAATCAGTTATATCCCTTTATTTTTTCGGGTATAGAGTATTTGTTGCTAGGCAGGGCTCAAAATGACTCGTTATGATATACCCAAGCTCTGCTGCTAAAAATCAATAAGTGTCATGTTTTTGTTAGTCTTTTTGAAGTCGTAGCTGGCTCTTATAATTTTATACCACAAAAGGAAACAGCTATACCGATCGGATATACCGATTACGAGCCAACTATCGAGCTGCCGACATCTACATCAGCAAATCTAATTCGCCGTCCATACTCCACGCACCAACACAAGCGGAAAAATTGCACGCGTAGCCTTGGAACGGGGTAAGAATAGACAATTGTTATTTACTACCCAACCTAACTATAGTGCCTTAGCAATAACCCAACTGTAATAGTACATTACACACCTAGGGCGGTCAAGTAAAGAAAGTCTCAGATCGCGGGTAATTGAAGCCCGAGCCGGAGGCGAGGGCTATAATCTAGCGGTCTGAGGATTTCTTTACGACCGCCCGTGGTTAGTATACGATTTTACGTCACCTCCTGGCCGTGAAGAGGGATTTTTCGTAGCGCCCAAGGGCGGTAAATCCTGCTTTTCGGCCTGGTGTGACGTAAATAATATTTCATTGCAGGGCACAGGCCTCCTCTTACCACGGAAGTGTAGAGTGACTACTCGGGACCAAACCTTATTAGGAAGTTCACACTCCTTTTTTTTTTTTTTTTTTTTTTTTAATTTATTTAGGAAACAAACAGTCACAAACGTATTTGTTTAAGCAAGAAAAAAATACACAAACAGACCTACAGTTCCCTTAATTGTAAATAATAAAGAATGTAGACTTACACAGAAAAAGTTTCCTTTTGAAATTACCTTGCTTCAAGTTTTTGATAGCTTTGACTAAGTAACGAAGGGATAGAGCTAATGCCTGATCTTTTTAAGACCTCAAAACACGGGCCAAAAATAGAGATATTGCGATTATACAAAAAAAAAACGCAATAGTAGCAATTTCGCACATTGAAATATTCCATAGAAAAGCGCAATAGTAGCAATTTGACAGTCACAGATGAGAATTTAGATTTGAACCCCTGATCCTCCCCCTTGATCCCGAGAGGCGGTACATTACTTAAATCCTGAATTACCAGGGCTTTCTTAGCCATTATAACAATTACTTTACTACTTTCAAACTACCTTTTATTAAGAAATAAAAGGTTACATTACGAGATATTGTTGGACTTCTCCAAATGACAAACTAGGATGACCCTTTTCGTGGCTTGACCAGTCTGAGCAAACGTTGACATTACAAGACGACCAGTTTTAAAAGGCCTTCGCCTCTTCATAAAAAAGTGGGGACCAGGGTTCCTTCAATTCTGGCATTGTTAGGTCAATATTTGTCACGGAGACTGGCTTCAGACAATGTCCTTTATTAACTGTACAGTGGAGCTGTATATAAGAAGAATATTTTAAAATAGGGTTTCTTAAAAACTTATTACAGAAATTGGGTAGATCTTGGACTTTCAACTCTTGGAGTATACCTTTTACATATGTGAACTTTTTATCTGAAAAATTACAACCATATTGCTTACAATACCTATCTGAGAAGCCATACGAACCTCTAAAGGTCATCTACGTATTGAACTCACAGTTTCCTATGTACAATGTTAACAAGTAGGTAATTAACTTATATTGCAAATATGGCAAGATTAAGGGCATGATACTATTCATACCCATTGCATTATTAACTTTTTTTTAAATACTACTTAAAAACCAACAAATAAAACCATTTAATGGAAAGTTATCACCGTCGCCTATAGATATTTGTCAAACAGGCGTCGTCAATGCATTTCCGATCACGAAGAACTAAAGTGTAAGAAGGCCTTAGATTTGTATCGAAAGAGTAGATGTAACTAAATGTACGAGCATAATGCGTCGCAATTTATTTTATTTATTTTGTTTTTATTATTATTATTGCTATGTCGTGTGTATTGTACCGAATAAATGTTTCTACTTCCTCTTCAATTATTCAATCCAAAAACTCCACAAAGACTTATACAATGCGTGTTTTTTTTGTAGTTTTATTTTTTGTAAATATTATGTTTATTGTTACTTAGCGAATACTTGTATACTTACTTCAATTCTAAACACAACCACACACGTGTGATAGTACAGGCGAAGCCATCGTTAGTCTCGCAACTAATTATTTTTGATTCACAAAGCGAGCAGCGTTTGTTCCACAACAATATAGTTTGTCAATACTTTGCTAATGAATCAAGTTTTAGTTCCGGTATGTCGAAAGTTTGTTGTGAGGAAGCACCATAGACGCAAATAGGTTTATTATAGTCTAATCACAGGCATCGTGTTATTATTCGCAAGATTTTCCTTACAATATGTTGATTTCGTACTAGCTAAGTAGTTTCTAAGAGGATGAATTTCCAAAAGCGTTGCCAGTAAGTTTCATTAAATAAAATAATAATTAATTATGCAAAACAATCTAAAATCAAACCACCGCATTATTTGCCATAGAACTGATAAACGCTGGGGCAAACGTGTCCCGGAGTGGAGACCGCGTCTCAGTAAAGCGTAGTGTTGGGACGCCCTCAGGCTCGGTGGAGCGACGGCCTTCGTAGGATCGCTGAAGAGGACTGGATGCGAGTTACCGAGGTCTGTTCTCATGGGCGTGCTTTGGGAGAGACCTCTAAGTCCAGTAGTGGAAAGCATTAGGTTGATGATGACGATAGATTTTAGATTAATCGTCATCATCAACCTAATGCTTTCCACTACTGGACTCCGCCTCTATTGCCACAAATAGATTTTAGATCAATTTGTGGCAATAGAGGATTCGCCTACTGCGTTACTGGTCCTAAAGAGAGGGAGACCGGTTTTTACCATTGGTACCCAAACAGACTGTTTTACAAAACATGCACCAAGCTGGGATGGTAGTCGTCCAGGCATACACGAGGCCTCACACATAGCTGTGGATTTTTGGCCAGCCAGCCAGCCTCCGAGAAATACTACCAAATCTTTATCCGTGTCTACACGGGAAAGAATGACCATTAGCTGAGATACTGCTTTAAAAAAAACGAACAATAACAGGGGATGGTAGTCGTCCAGACACGAGGCCTTACACATAGCTGTGGCTTTTTCAAAACAGGCCGCTCAGCCTGCCAGTTATACTACCGAATGTTTCTCCGTGTTTATACGGTACTGGGAGGTCTATTCTAGTAGAGTGTGCTTCCCACGACTTGCATCTGAGCCATATTTGCATTCCTTTGAGCCCGTGTGCCGGCGCAAAGCCTGTGGCATTCCAATATTCACTATCTATTGTCGTGATTTTGTTCAGCATATGTATTGAAGTAAGGGCTACTGCGACCTAGTGTACCTAGCGTGAGATTTCCAAAATAAGAAGTAGGTAATGCAAGTTAACTATTAATCATATTTTATTTTATTAAAAATCATGCCAATCAAAATTAACCACAAGAATTTCCAGCAGCCATCTCCAACACACTTAAAACATTTCCAACGAATACATTTAAAACAAAATCCTTCATATTAAAGTGTATCCCGCCCTGAAATATGGTTAAACACATCGGGCGCGCATCTGAGGCCCCATAAATTGTCGACGCGTCCAATATTTATAGTTGCCGAATAAAAAATGATCACATATTGTGGACATAAATATCTATGACGGGACTCTGAAAGGCTGAATGATAATGCAGGTTAAGCGACGTTGGAAAAAGTCGGGTTATGGATGGGTGACCGGCTGACCACTATTGTTACTTTTCATTTTTGCTTCTTTTTTTGTTGACACTTTTGATAAGTCATGTAAGCTAGCTAAAATGTAAATTTTAATGTTTTATAATATGATAGGTACATTGAAGAAATATTCCTTTCAATTATTATAATTAAGCCCTTTTGATAAATAAATCATCCAATATCGGATGAAGGCATAAATCTCGGACGAACAATTATTTTTAATTAATAGGTACAGTAATTAAATATTAATTGGACGTCTAGACGCATCGGTAAATGGGTGATTTGGTATTTAATGTACCTAAATTACGATATATCCACGATAGAAACGGATGTACTGACATGGTTCGTGGAATTGCTGAGCTTAGGGTGGCTGTGAATGGGGCATATTTCTGAGAACTCATGTCTAGGTCGATAGGATCGGAGAGTTCTCGAATCGTGTCCATATATCAAAGGGTAGGCTTCGACAAGGTGGAGCTACAACTTGGCGTAGACGAGTAAGGTGACAGAAATGGTAAGCGCAATCACCATCATCATCATCATCATCATCATCATCATCATTTCAGCCGAAAGAGGTCCACTGCTGGACATAGGCCTCCCCCAAGGCTCGCCACTCAGACCGGTCCTGTGCTACTTGCTTCCACCGGCTTCCCGCGACATTCACGAGGTCGTCGCTCCATCTTGTTGGAGGCCTACCGACAGCTCGTCTCCCGGTTCGATGGCGCCACCTATAGCCTCGTCGTTAAAGATCTCTACTACACAACCATCGCAGGTGTGGGGTTCCGGAGAAATTTAGTCAATACAATACAAATACACTTTATAGAAGCGTGACAAAAGGCGGTCTTATCGCTAAAGAGCGATCTCTTCCAGACAACCTTTGGGTAGTAGCATGTGTGAAAAAAGGTAAAAGTAAGCAGGTGGTGCACATTAGAATTACATACAATGAATAAATGAAATGCAAACAAATCAAAGAACAAACATAAAAATTTAATGTATAGATATAAATATATAGAATATACATACATATATATAAAAAGAGGCTACAAAAACAAAAAATAAGTTGCCTACGCAACGACAGAGTACCTAATATGACTAGCTTTAAAAATATGCAGAGACTTAGCACGTCTTATGTCCTGTGGGAATGCGTTCCACAATATGGCAACATGGCAAGTGAAGGAGTTAAGAATTTGGAAGAGGAGGAAGGAACAGAAAGGAGTCAGTTTTTGGAAGATTTAATGGAAGATAGGAAATTGAAGCGTCCCTTAAGGTAGCGGGGGGTTGCAGGGTTAAAAAGTATACAGAAGAGAAGCGATAATATGTGAAAGTTACGGCGAAGGCGGATAGGCAGCCACTTGAGCTGTGAACGGAAATTAGAGACATGATCGTACTTGCGCAAACCAAATACGAACCGTATCGACACATTAGTCATTTGGATCCACGATCAAACAGACCTTAGTACCTGTTGGTGTCCTGCCTGAAAGACATTCGCATGTACAGTCAGCAGCAGAAGTAGATAAGCTGTCCAGGTGTTCAAAATGACCTACACACGACCTTATTCTTAAGACGTTAAGGGCGTGTGTAGGTCATTTTGAACACCTGGACAGCTTATCTACTTCTGCTGCTGACTGTATCATCTATGACATTTATTCGACAACACAAAGTCATCTACATAATTATAATTAGCCCCATGTAAAGACAGCACAGTATTAATTACTACTACAGCCTATTTGCTTCCCACTGCTGGGCACAGGCCTCCCCTCATCATGAGAGGGTTCGGGCTATAGTCCTCACGCGGGCCCAGTGCGGATTGGGGACGTCACACACATCTTTGAATTAGGTACTTCGCAGATGCATGCAGGTTTCCTCACGATGTTTTCCTTCACCGAAAAGCTCGTGGTAAATTCAAATTGAATTTCGCACGTAAGTAAACTTAGAGGTGCGACCCGGAATCGAACCCACGACCTGGCATGAGAGGCGGTAGGTCGAACCACTAGGCCACCACGGCTTTTAAAGTTTTCATAATTAACGGTAGACAAAATTTCCCCTGATATTTTAATCTCAAAATCCCTCATAATTTTCTCGGCACTACCCACCGGGTTAACTTGAAATAATTGAAAAGTGTTAAAAGTTCGACCCCCCCATTAAGTGGGGCTGAAACTGGAGAAGGGGGAAGATATGAATTCCCTGGTAACTTTCTTAATGAGATTTCAAAACCTATCGTTTTATTAAAGGTTTAAATGAATAAGTCTTTTTAAATTAATGAAGGTATGAAATAAATTGTTTCATAATCTACTTGAATATTTTATTACTAGCAGTGCTTTGCGAGTTTTTTTATTTATTATTATAAGCAAGCATTTGACCACGATCTCACCTGATGGTAAATGACGATGCGGTAGAGGATGATATATGCTCGTGAGTTCGTTCGCTCGGAACAAATATTATTTTTTTATTTATTTTATTTATTAAAAAACCGACAGCATACGATGGATATAAATACAAGGTTTGTGTTAGTAAGGTTTTTTGGGGTTTATTTACATAAATGTACTTAAATTAGAGACTTAAGACTTAATAAATCGTTTGATTCATTAAAATGAGAATGATTCATTAAAATGAGAATGAAAAATTCCGAAATCTGATTTTAGTAGTGTATGTTGTCCTCCCAATGATACTATCCGCATGTGAAAACTGAGTACATCTTTTCAGTCGTCCCGGAGATTAGCTCTGACAAACAGACAGACGGACATAAAGAAATAACAACTATGTACTCTTTTTGGTGTTTTAGTTTTATAAATGACAGTAAGTTACTTTTCACAGTTGTATAGAATTTTAAAATGATGCGATGGCGAATATTCGTAACATCCCTATGTGACATGTTCATAACGATTGTGAACGTCACATGCAAAGGGTGTCCAAACTTTCAGCCGACTGACCGAGTTGCCGGAATCCATTTTAATCATTCACTCACTCGATAATTGTTATTGGAAAGGTTTCCGATTTTATAGGATTTCATTTTATTGGAAAAGGATATTGAAATTGGTGTATGCTTAAAAGCTTTTTAGTGCCGTATTTTGATGATGCAAAAAAGTTGTCTGTGAAAATTGAGAAGAAGCGTTATGCTGAAGCCTTTTCCGAGAAATTCTTCCTTGTTTTGTGTTGGTACTGATCTTTATATGGAAGTTCAGAAGCCAGCTTTTTCAGGTCTAGTCAGCATTAGTCTCATAATAATAATTATGTAGTGTCGGTAGTAACCGACTTTTCCTCTGTTAGATTGTACAACGTACCTATAGTCACGCCAAATTCCAGCTCCCTACGACCAATCGGTACGGCTGTGCGTTGTCATGTCGGTCAGTAATGGAAGAGTTTTATAGAAGTAAATAGCCGATGCTCGCGACGTCGTTCCGCGTAGACATAGAATTTTCCTACCCGATGATACCATACATATAGATGGTTAATAGTTGTAGATGTGGAATTATTGAAAAACTGGTTTGACCTTTGGAAAACCCGTTCCCGTGTGGATATATCGGGATAAAAAGTATCCTATGTTATTCTCGGAGTTTCAAAACTATCTCCATACCAATCTCATTTAAATCGGTAGCGTCATTTCGATGTGAAGGAAAGACAAACAAACAAATAAACAAAAAAAACTAACACACTTTCACAATTATAATATTACTAGCCGTTCGCCCGCGTAGACTAAGAATTTGCTTACCCGATGACAGTATACATATATAGATGGGTATAGTTATAGAAGTATTGAAAAACTGGCTTGACGAGTGGAAACCCCGTTCCCGTGCAAATATCGAGATAAAAAGTATCCTATGTCATTCTCGGGGTTTCAAACTATCTCCATACAAAATTTCATCCAAATCGGACCCTCAGTTCCGATCTGAAGTAAGGACAAACAAACAAATAAATAAATAAACTAACACACTTTCACATTTATAATATTACTAGCTTCTGCCCGCGACTTCGTCCGCGTGGAATTCGGTTATAGCGTTCCCGCGGGAATTGAGCGTTAAACTATAACAAATTATATAGGTACGAAAACCTTCCTCTTGAAACACTCGCACTCTATCTATTAAAAAAACCGCATCAAAATCTGCTGCGTAGTTTTAAAGATTTAAGCATACATAGGGATATAGGGACAAAGAAAGCGACTTTGTTTTATACTATGTAGTGAAGTATGGATATGGATAGTATGGAAGTATGGTTGGATATCGATTGATTCAATAAACAACACAGCTATAAACTGATTATCCAATAAAGCCACTCTAAAAACGAATACCCGGCAATAAACTTTGAGTGCCACTATTAGGTTTAATTGCCAACACAGCCATAACCCGGGTAAGGTGGAAACAATTGAGAAGAAAGCCGGATAAACTTGTTATTCGTCACTTATCCGGGTTTGAGACGTCGCGCCGCCGATTCTCGCGGTACGTGCCGCGACTAAAGATGGTATGGGGCTGGAATAGATAAAGATACAGTGGGTTATATTTTATCTTTACTAATAATAATAGCCGTGGT
This sequence comes from Aethes cnicana, assembly GCA_963971205.1. NCBI lineage: Eukaryota > Metazoa > Arthropoda > Insecta > Lepidoptera > Tortricidae > Aethes > Aethes cnicana. Next base: position 9,352,833 of record OZ020297.1, read on the forward strand.
GGCCTAGTGGTTCGACCTACTGCCTCTCATGCCGAGGGTCTGGGGTTCGATTCCGGCTCGCACCTCTAAGTTTACTTACGTGCGAAATTCAATTTGAATTTACCACTGAGCTTTTCGGTGAAGGAAAACATCGTGAGGAAACCTGCACGCATCTGAGAAGTAATTCAAAGATATGTGTGAAGTCCCCAATCCGCACTGGGCCCGCGTGGGGAGTAGTAGTAGTAGTAGTAATAATAATAAGTCTGTAGAAGAAGCCGCGCCTGAAACTTGAAAATTAAAAGAAACTATTAAGTCGAGGGTACTGTAAACGATACTGAACACAAAATAACGATTTTTTAGAAAAATAGAAAAAAGTATGTATGTATGTCCGGATTTAACTCGAAAACTACTGGACGGATTGCAACAAAATTTGGTATATGGGTAGTTTATAACACTGGCTAACATTATAGGCTACTTTTTATCGTGGAAAAATGCATAGTTCCGAATTCCACGCGGACGAAGTCGCGGGCAGAAGCTAGTGTTACTTTATGTCACTTATCATCACTTTCCATCAGGTGTGATCAGGGTCAAAGGCAAGCCCATTTATAATGAAACTAGCTTCTTCCCGCGACTTCACTTATCGCGTTCCCGTGGGAACTATGCGTTTTCCGAGGATAAAAAGTATGTCCTTCCTCGGGACTCATACTATGTCCATACCAAATTTCATCTCAATCGGTCCAGCTGTTTAAGAGTGAAGAGGTAACAAACAGACAAACCGAGTTACTTTCGAATTTGTAATATTAGTATGGATATAAAAGAATAATCGTGGGTGGGATAGCTTCTTTAATTATGGTTTTGCTTGGCAAACAAACACTCCCTGGCCCATAAAGATGGAATCATAAGATAGCGAATGCGTAAACGAACCCCGAGGACTAACATTGAATAATTCTAATTTCACCTTCTCTCTTAACTTCGCTTGTAAAATTCCTTTTATTGATGACAGATTTTTGCACCTTTTATCTGCACAAGAAAAAAAAAAAAAACAATTCCAGAAAAGTATGAATGTCAAATATTTTGCTGATCCAAGGTCATACGAGATGTCCTGCTGTATTTGGCGCTTTTAGATCTATGGTTATATAAAAAGATACGTGCAGAGAGTTGCGAAGGGTCTGAGAAGTGCACTCACTATTACTCGTGGGTTTTGTCGAGATTTAGTCTTTACAACAGTACACGTCCCACTGCTGGGCACATCCTCCCATCACGAGAATGTTTGGGGTATAGCTCAAAAACTGCGTGAGTACTCAGAGTTCACAGATGTTGTAACGGACAGAAGATGGGTTTTGCAGTGAAAAAGGTCCAGATTGCACAAAAACCTATATTAAATTCAAAAACAAGGTACACACACACAATTATGAGCGCAAGAGTCGGTTGCGTCGCTAACAGACGGCTTCGAATTACTTCGGCGACACGTGCAGGTTACCTTACTTGATCGAAAAACTAGGGGAACATTTAATTTCGTACAAAAGTTAGGGCAGAGGTGCAAGCTCGATTTTAACTGGCGTTATTCTCTATTTGAGAAAATTCAAAAAAAAACAAAATTCAATCATTTATTCAGCAAATTGGCCACATAGGGGCACTTTTACACGTCAGAAAAGAATTTACTAGCGCTTCCTAGACCCATTGCTTGAGAAGAAGCGCCGCAACAAACTCAAACAGAAGGCCTTTTTTCAAAATTTACACATAGTTATAACATTTACATTACATGTATAAAATATACATATAGGTACGTACTACAATTACATTGAAGGGATGTATAGTCCCTAACTTAAACTTACATCTAAGATCTTAGAGATGGATAGTCTCCAAGGGTCCAGAAAAAAAATATATTATGGAGATGGCCTCCATTGTCAAATAAATATAAATTCCATAGATGTCGACAGTCTCAAAATGTCAATAAATAATGAAATACATCATGTATAAAAGAGTTCATTAATACATGTCAATAAGAACATGATGAGGTCTCTCGCTTAAAATGTTTGACTTAGTAATATATTTAAAGCTAATGAGAGTTGATAAGACGAATCACTAACTTACCACGGTTTGTTTTAGTAACTGTTACTAAAAAAAACTATAACTAAGAAAGTAGCCTCATTCAAGTAATATTTTTTCCCTCATGCCAATTGGTTTTACCTCTGAGATCATTTATTTATGTAATTATATATTTAGACCCCATTTTTATTTTTATTATTATTTGTTATTTATTTATAGAAGCCGTGGTGACCTAGTGGTTCGACCTACCGTCTCTCATGCAGAGGGTCGGGGGTTGGATTCCGGCTCGCAGCTCTAAAATTACTTATGTGCGAAATTCAATTTGAATTTACCACTGAGCTTTTTGGTGAAGGAAAACATCGTGAGGAAACCTGCACGCATCTGCGAGGCAATTCAAATATGTGTGTGAAGTCCCCAATCTGCACTGGGCCCGCGTGGGGACTATAGCCCTCTCTCGTGATGAGAGGAGGCCTGTGCCCAGCAGTAGGACGCAAATAGTCTGTAGTAGTAGTAGTATATTTAGATACCTAGAATGTTCTGTAAGAATCAGTTTATCCAAAAATAGTTTAAAACTAAAACAACTTTTGACGCTCCGTCATGAGAACAGCTCGGTGGTACCATTATTATTGTATTGTCATCCAAATTACATATACTTGACAAGTTCCATCATGATACGATAACTAGAATAGGGTGAAATTTAGCTTCACCATCATCATCACCATTTCAGCCAAAAGACGTCCACTGCTGGACATAGGCCTCCCCCAAGGCTCGCCACTCAGACCGGTCCTGTGCTACTTGCTTCCACCGGTTTCCCGCGACCTTCACGAGGTCGTCGCTCCATCTTGTTGGAGGCCTACTGACAGCTCGTCTCCCGGTTCGCGGGCGCCACTCGAGAACTTTCCGGCCCCATCGGCCATCAGTCCTGCGAGCAATGTGCCCCGCCCACTGCCACTTAAGGCTCGCAATTCTTCGGGCTATGTCGGTGACCCTAGTTCTACTGCGTCTATCCTCATTTCATTTTATCACGCAGAGAAACCCCGAGCATAGCCCTCTCCATTGCCCTCTGAGTGATTTTGAGCCTTCTTATGAGGCCCATCGTAAGCGCCCACGTCTCGGAACCATAAATGATGACTTATGGTTGACTGGCAACACACACTGGTCGAAGACTTTCGACTTGAGACACTGCGGTAATTTGGACGAAAAGACACTGAAGATGCTTTTTTTTTATTACCGCAAATTTAGCTTGCAAGATTTATTTTCATTCTTTGTGCGTTAGCAAGTCATACAAGGACCTAAAATAGGTGTTGAAAAATAGCGGTGTGATTAAACGGTATTGCGTTTAAACTGTTTCCAATCTCGCTCTCTTTCCCTCGTTCGCACCCGAGCGAGACAGTCTGTCATCACTGCACTGTCAACAACAGAAATGGGGAAATGAAAAAAGTTTGGTGACCAAGTGAATGAGTTGGTGAATGAGCGGCTTGAACGAGTCAATGAAAATTTATTTTTTTCCATTTTTCTGGTGTAAATTGGTACTTGACGTGCTAGAAATTATGCTATTTTTCCTTAAGGGTGTTAGGTGATAGTAATACCCTGTTAAATCTTTTTAAATCTATTCCGTAACGCAATTTCAAGATTGGATTTAGGATATTCCTAAATTCCTTTTTCGTAGAAGTTCGTAGCGCGTAGCAACCGGTCTACGAACGTAGAGGGTTCTACGTCGTAACTGAATAGGGTTGCCATAAAAATTTTCTTAAATATCAATTAATTACATTAATTGGGCAAGTAATATTTTCAGAAGAGGTGTTGATTGTATTTTTATCCAATAGATCGTCAAACAGCATCTCTTTTATGTTCCTGACGTGTGTTTTTTCCGAAAACATTTTTTTTAAATCTACATGTCTGTTCGTCAAATCGTCAAGCGTGTGCCTTGGTCTTTCTTTAAAAGAAAAGGCGTAAAAATATACATACTTATCGAAATCTGATGCAAGAGTGAGCCCAGTCTTATCGTAAGTATATTTTGTTAATTACTGGGTGAATGAATATTTTCCACTTTCAACCGACCAGATTCCACTGCCAGTGGCAACCCTAAACTATGTAGGTGGCTGTATAACAGCGTTACGCAAGCAACTGTAGACATGATGCAGTTACACAGACGTCGTTTTACGATTAATCAAATCGTGAGCGAGCTGCTTATAATGCATGAAGTTTATTAATGGTTTATTACATTCATTAAGGACTCAATTTCAAACCAAGTTCCTGACTTTACCAAATTGGGTCTCTTCATAAACATTTTTATCAAATATAAACACGAAGACCGGACGGCCGGATTGGTCCAGTTGGTAAGTGACCCTGCCTTCTGTTCCGATGGTCGCGGGTTCGAGTCCCGCTCGGGGCAAAGTTTGTGTGATGAACACGAATGTTTGTACTCAAGTCATGGATGTTAGTATTTATATATGTATGTATTTCTCTATATAAGTATTTATATCGTTGTCTAGCACCCATAGTACAAGCTTTGCTTAGTTTGGGGCTAGGTCAATATGTGTGAAATGTTCCAAGATATTTATTTTATTTTATAAACAGACAATAGCGTCCTTTAGCAGTCTGAAACATTTGTAATATGTATATAATGGCTTTAGTTGTGTATTTATTTATTCGTAAGGCGACGCTCAACTCGAGCAAGCGAAGAAAGCATACCGCGGCTTCGGCTAGCATTTAATTTTTTTGCAACACGTAAAATCATTACTAATATTATTTATACTAAAATTTCCATCTCACATATAGCCGAACTACTATGTTATTGACTAATTAGTTGCTTAGACGAAACATGCTTTTAAATATTTATTTCAAGAAAGTGCATGCTTTCTTGAAATAATGTTTCATATTTTTGTACAGTCAAGGGCATTAATATGTGTACACTTTTGCATCCTGTTCCGTTGTGTTAAGGTCCAAATGTGTGTACATATTAATGCCCTTGAATGTACATTACTACATAATGAATCACATAATAGCCAATGTTTGAAGCTAAGTGTAGTAACTCAAAGGTGACTGACTGACTGACATAGTGATCCAACAACGCACAGCCCAAACCACTGGACGGATCGGGCTGAAATTTGGCATGCAGGTAGACGTTATGACGTAGGCATACGCAAAGAATTAATTTTGCGAAATTCCCACGGGAACGGGAAAAAAACGGGATTTTACATTTAATATTTCTGCGCATACGAAGTTGCGGGGAAAAGCTAGTATCCAATAAGTTTTTATACCTAAGTAATAATACCCAACCCACATACCCATTCACGTGCAAATCAAAACTAGGGACAAATATCAAAGTGGTCACAAAAACTGGGCCCATTCGGCTCTAGCGTACAATGGCGCCTCCATCAGCGTTGAGCGCACAATAGTTGACCGGAGCGATTCCGCTGTAGCGATTCTATTATATCGTAATAGAGTCGCTGGTTCGATCCCGACTGGGCCCGCAAACGCTACTAGCCATGGTCTAAGAAAGCAAGGTCTGCCGATCCGGGTGACGTGTCACCGTAACTTCAAAGTCGAGTTGCCACTTTATTGCAATAAAACAAAAACGGAGGAAATATTTTCAGCCTTTATAATGCAAAATAAATTATTTGCGCATTACAATTGTCGTTTACTCGTTTAAGCATACACAATGGGATAAATTAAAAACAAATGAACATAATGTTTAATGAAACACTCACAGGATAGATGAGGGTCGGGGATTATTTTAATACACCACTTGCAACACACAGCAGTGCGAATGACGTAAGGGTACATGGCGAAGTTATTGTATCATGCTACTAGCTAATGACTACAAACAAGAAAGCTATCTGTCAGTCTCCGTTACTTATAGCAGAGACAATGTAATTACCTCAAGACTGTCTAACTCCTTACATTACGGCGTACATCGGAAATAGCCAGGGAGCTTCACCATGTTCATATTTCGCCTGTACAGCGCCATCTAGATGTAGCTCATGGAGTTCAAATTTGTAAGCAGGCTACCTAGGTAGCGACATCTATTATCGCATTTAACACTTATTTTGGGCGTACGCTGATATGTTTGAAGGTTGTCATTCTATGTTTATAGACATTGTAAAGATCGCCATTGCGCCTGCACTGTGCTATCTGTATTTACTTTTCATTTATATCATAGGTCTCTGTGGCCCATGGAATAAGACCGAGAATTAAGATTGAATGTCTCTATGCTGGTAATTTCACCGGTAAGCCCCCGGAACACAGCAGTGCGAGCACTGACTGATATTTGACTGTTAATGTTAACGGGTAACATGGTGGTAGCCATCCGGACAGACTCTGCATCAGGTCCTTTTGAACTTGATTTTGTTCGTTTTTTTTGTCAAAAGTATTAAATTAAAAAGCTTTGTTTGATACAAGTAAGAATTGAGATTTTCACTCGTCTTTTAGTATAAGCTATGATTGTTTACCTTCGCATTCTCTCGGGTCAACATTATTTAGGGTGTCTTTTTATAAAAAGTCAAACTTTGCGTACTTGCATAATAATCTACTATTCTGAGTTCCTGCACGCACCTACGTTTAGATTATACATTAGCAATCAGATCCGAAAAGCCATATCCAATAGCATTTGAAACATCGATTTTTACTGTCAAAACTAGCTGGTGCCCGCGACTTCGTCTGCTTAGGATTAGTATTTCGAGTAGCTTATATACAAAATATCTTTATAAATTGTAGCCTATGTATTATTCTGATGTATAAGATATATTATTGTAAAATTTCATTATAACCCATTCAGCAGTTTTTACGTGAAAGAGTAACAAACATCCATCCATACTTACAAACTTTCGCGTTTATAATATTAGTAGGAAAATGAAACAAAACAGTAAAACTCAACAGTACAATCAGGAACAACCCAACTCGCGGGACCTTACGTTCGCAAAAAGATGAAATTAATACAATCCCCTTTCAGACTAAAGCGAAATCAACGCAACGCACAAACACAGCCCCATCTCCCCATTCTGAACCTTATGCCTTCAGGGTTAAGCCTACAGTGACGGTATGAATTTGGTATGGAATTGTCGTAACGAGAAATAAATCTGAGGATCATTTGAATAACAAAGGTTGTCGGACGGATGCTTTTTGATTCTATCTGTGGAAGCCGAAATTATTTATATTCGGTGTTTATGAGGCTTTAATGGAATCAGCCTGCGAATCCTTCGTTGAGGTGAACTGCTGAAACATGTCCTAGAGTCAAACCTAGGTCTCAGGTTTTGCCACACTGTGGCAAAACCTTTAGACATTATATGTCCGCATAGGTTTGTGTTGTCTATATAGTATTCGATTTTTTTTTTCAAATCGTGAGAAAATATTTCATTTCATTTCATTTATTGCGTCAAATGTACAACAGATGTTACAAGCAAGTCTTAGTCATATATTATCGCCTGCATCACTCCACTAAGAGCGAGGAGATTGTGGAGTATGTACGAGTGAAGACCAAATTCACCCTGAGGGTTGAACGGTTGGAGCCACGCCACAGCGTGAATTTTAGTTCGTTCGTGGTGAAGGTTCCCACCGAACATCTGTCAACCTTCACGAGAGAGGAATTTTGGCCGAAGGGAGTCGTGTTCCGTCGCTTCCGTGGAAGACTGGACAGCGATTCCAGAGTGCGCCTCACGACGAAGAAGCAATCGTGTTAGTTTTTAAGGTTCATTTTAATATGTATGTTAGTCTTTAAGGTATATGTAATATGGGCCTAGATGCCCGAAATAAAATTTATTATTATTATTATTATAATAGTCATATATTAAAATAGGCATTTTCTTGTTAAAGCCTTAGGTGTAATAAGTGTTACATGTCGGGATAAATAAAAAAACCGGTCAAGAAGCGAGTTAAACTCGCGTGGAGAGGGTTCCGACCACGTTCCGACACTTGATTATTTTCAATGACGTCATTTTCAAACTGTTTCACAGGATCAGCTCTTTTATATGATAGATTTTAAATACCATGGACTTCTTAATATTTTTTCTGTAATCTATAGGTCAACAACTATCCTCTGTATTTTTTCCAAAATTTTAGGTCTAGTAGTTTCGGAGATAAGAGGGGGGATGGTAATTTTTTGCCTATTTTCTTAAATAACTCGAAAATTAGTGACAAAAAAGAAATAAAAAAATATATATTTGAAAACCTCATAAGAAGTACTTTCATTTGATATGTCACACGATATAGTTCGAAAAATCATTATTATTATTTTCAAATTTAGCCCCCAAAAATAGGGTCTGTTTAAAATTCATTTATTTTCGTTACACGTCCATTTTTGGGTCACAAACATATACGTACCAAATTTCAACTTAATCGGCCAGTAGTTTCGGAGAAATCGACTGTGACAGACGGACGGACAGACACACGAGTGATCCTATAAGGGTTCCGTTTTTACCTCTTGAGGTTCGGAAGCCTAAAAAATGAGTCACTATAATAATATCGTGTAAGAACATAATTTAATGGGCTTGATATTTTTTCGCTACCTTAAACAATAGTCATTCAAAAACAATCTCTTAATGGATACACCCAAACTGAAATAGTAAAAACAACAGTCTTAAATAGTGAATTTCTTATGAACAGAAGTTGAGGTTTCGCCAGCGAACTCGGAACAATGGGATAGGGAAAACTTGCAGCAACTCATTATGGGAAAGAAATGGGTCAGCGGAGCCATGGGAGTTGGTTGCAGCGGTCGAAAATACAGAGGAATTATTTATAAATACCCAATCCGCCGAACCGATAGACGAGCTGTCGGTAGGCCTCCAACAAGATGGAGTGACGACCTTGTAAAGGTCGCGGGAACGCGGTGGATGTGAGTGGCACAGGACTGGTCTGAGTGGCGCGCCTTGGGAGAGGCCTATGTCCAGCAGTGGACGTCTATCGGCTGAAATGATGATGATGATGATGATCCAATCCGCACTGGGGGCGCGTGGGGACTATAGCCCAAACCCTCGCGTGATGAGAGGAGGCCTGTGCCCAGCTGTGGGACTTAAGTAGGCCGTGGTGGTGGTGGTAGGATCTGGTGCAACCTCCGTTCGGATAGCTAACACCATCTTGATCGCTAACCTGCCGCCAAATAGGAGTGCTTGTACTGTTGTGTTCCGGTAAGGGGGGTAAAGACGCTGAAATTACTGGCGTAGAGGCATTCCATCTTAAGCCTCGGGGTTGGCAAAGCATTCAAAATGTTATGACTTCTTTGCCCATGGGACACAGTCACCGCTTAAGGCCACCCTGACCCAGCATCGTCAAATTGCTCATACTTTTCTAAGAAATTCTAAATGATAAAAATATGAATAAAACATGTTATATTCTTACTATATAAAATTCTCGTGTCACAGTGTTTGTAACGAAACTCCTCCGAAACGGCTCGACCGATTCTTATGAAATTTGGAGTGTATGTTCAGTAGGTCAGAGAATAGGACATAAGCTATTTTCCATACCCAAAAAACATCCAAGGCGGTACGAAGTGCGCGGGGTCAGCTAGTTGGATGATATCATCCTTAAATGGACAGCTTTCGTTACACGTTTCACGAAACTTCGCTCGATACAATTTAATTCCAAAGTGACCTCTACCTCGGCCTTTATTCCAACTTTACTCCAGTTTATTGTATCAAACAGTGTAAAACTAAACATAACAGAAAAGTGATCCATATTAAAAATGCATAAATTGACAACTTTTTAAATGCCATGTTATTATTGCACGGTATTTTTATAGAAATTAAAACGTTAAATACTAACTAAATCGGGCGTTCTGTGCGTAGCGCTTTCTTTTTTACTCGTTGCACGAGTGACAGTGACGGCTGAGCTAGGTATAGAATATGAAAAAAAAGAATTTCCGGCCATATAGTGGAGGTTTTTGCAAAAGTAAGCTGGTTACGATGGGGTTCCGTTAAACTCAGTATTTATAACGCTCAGAACGTTCGACTTCCCCTTCGTACGGAGAAACAAGAAAGTTTGGCTTAACAACATGTCGGAACTATTGATTTTTTTATTTTTCTGATTTCATCACTATCATCTCAGCTAAATAAGGACTCTCCTAGTTTCGCCACATAGTTTAAGACGCTGCCTGACAAGACCTACTACTACTACAGCCTATTTACGTCCCACTGCTGGGCACAGGCCTCCTCTCATCACGAGAGGGCTTGGGCTATAGTCCCCATGCGGGCCCAGTTTGGGAACTTCATACACATCTTTGAATTACTTCGCAGATGCGTGCAGGTTTCCTCACGATGTTTTCCTTCACCGAAAAGCTCAGTGGTAAATTCCAATTCAATTTTGCATACAAGTAAAAAGTAAAGAGCTGGAATCGAACCCCCGACCCCTCTGCATGAGAGGCGGTAGGTCGAACCACTAGGCCACCACGGCTTACAAGACCTAAATTGACCTTATTTATACAGTATTGAAACGAAGACTATTTGATTTTGTAAGGCGAGTAAAATATAGGTTTTCACTATATACTTAAAATACTTTCTATTTCGTAAAAAGGATTTCATGAAATCGGTTCGATGAAAAACAATCGTGAAGTTACGTCTTCTAATCTTATTTAAACGGTTGATAAGTTAATAAGTTAATATTTTTAACGCAGATTTCTATATTTAAATACACTATGCCGTCATACTCATGCCAAAAAAATTCAAATTTGTATGCAGGCTACCTAGGCAGCGACATCTATTATCGCATTTAGCACTTTTTTCGGGCTTACGCTGATTTGTTTGAAGGTTGTCATTCTAATTTTGACAGCTATACGTTCCTCCAATCACCGCTTTGGACGTACGGCTGCTCATCATCATCATCATCATTTCAGCCAAAAGACGTCCACTGCTGGACATACGCCTCCCCCAAGGCTCGCCACTCAGACCGGTCCTGTGCTACTTGCTTCCACCGGTTTCCCGCCTCCCCGTGTGGTGCCGGGTCAGAATTGCACCACCCCATCTCCTCCCGTGGGTTTCGTAAGAGGCGAATAAGGGATAAACCGGAGGACGGGCAGCAGCGTCCTCCGCGAACTACGCAAATCTTACTGCGGTCGCCAACCCGCCTGCCAAGCGTGGCGACTATGGCAATGGGGGATAAAATTGGTAACATGACGGCTGCTGACGAGCAAAAATACGGTAACCCTCGTTCCCACGACCTTTAAGTCATCTGCAAACACATCTTATGAATAGCTTTCCTTGGGCAAAAATGCGTCTACAAACAAAACAAGTTTTTGCCCAAAAAATACTAGACAAATAATATATTTATGTGACTACAAAATGAGAGGTATTTATTTCGATTGGCGTGATTACTAAGAATAAAGCAATTACCTATAGGAGGAAATAATTAGGTATCTATTGAATAATATTCGTAATTAACGGATACACCCACTCAGTTTATTACGTTACTAAAATATTCCACCTACAAAAGTTAGAATAAAATAACAAAGGAATATGAAAATTATCATATTTTTTTTAATCCTTATCCTTACTAATATTATAAAGGCGAAAGTTTGTTTGGATGGATGTATGGATGGATGTTTGTTCCTCTTTCACGCAAAAACTACTAAACGGATTTTAATGAAACTTTACAGTAATGTAGCTTATAGATCAGAATAACACATAGGCTACTTTTTATCCTGGAAAAACGTATAGTTCCCGCGGGAACGCGATAACCGAATTCCACGCGGGCGAAGTCGCGGGCAGAAGCTAGTAAATAATATTGTAGAACAGAAAATAAATACAGACAGACACCAAAACCACAAACAGTATTACGTAAAAAGACGGAAGCGAATCCGATAGAAGCAAGTAGTACAGGACCGGTCTGGGTGGCGAGCCTTGGGGGAGGCCTATGTCCAGCAGTGGACGTCTTTTGATTGACATTATGATGATAATGATGATCATGATGATGATGATGATGATGATGATGATGATGATGATGATGATGATGATGAATTTTATCAACTGTACGAGTATTTTTCAGACTAACAAATGGCTGGTGTGACTGGCCTTACTAGCAACATTTTCAGTGAAGATCCATCATTAACAATAAGTACGTACCACATTTACACGCTACTCAAGGAATCATCGGTTTCCCATTACTGTTTACAGTTAGAAAATACGTGTATAAGCAGTAAGCTATACTTAATAAAGAGAGTGTTCTCGAATAACAACACATTGTGTAAGGGATTAATTTAATATCAAATAGTGTGTCGGCAAAAAGTAATTCGTCCTACTTGGTCCTACTTACCATAACCCATATATTGAGCATTGACAGCCGCCATTACTCACAAGGGATCATGCGAATATAGCAGATTACCACCCGAGGTCGGGAATGTTTTGGCGACACGGAGTAATGGTAAACAAGCAAATATAATAAGTGTTTTTCCTAACTATAACGCTCTGACTAATATTACACATGGGATAGTGAATTTTCTTGTTTAACCATTTACGCTATTATTTATGCTATTGGTTGGCAAACGAGCACACGGGCCACCTGATGGTAAGTTCGTTGTTTGCCATGGATTTAAGGAATCATAAGATTCAATGCGTTGTCGACCCGGAGACTAAGATTTAAAGCCTCCAGACATGCTTATCCTTAGCTCCACTTGCACCAAACCACTGACCTCGGTTTAGCCTCTTAACCCGCGTCAAAAACATACAAATAAATCTGAGTTAAGCGGTTAACCCAAGGTTAGCGGCTTGGTGAAATGGGGCTTAGCGGTTAAAATGGTGTTAGCTATCAGAACGGATCCTGCATAAGGTTCTACCGCCAGCATAAAAGATATGCCCTCATCCATACTCACTAACATTAAAAATGCGAAAGTAACTCTGTCTGTCTGTTACAACTTCACGCTTAAACTGCTTTCCAAATTTAAATGGCGTCCCAGAAAAGGGCATAGGCTACTTTTTATAAGAAAGCCTACTTAGTTCCCGCGGGCATATAATTGATCTAGATACGGGCTAGTTGTATACTAAAATCTAAAATCCGCCACCAGTTCAGCACCACATCCATTTTTGGGAACCACTCGAAAGAAATAAAAATCTAAAAAACATGCTCAGAATCGATAGCTGATACTGTGGTTAAAATATCGTCATAATGTTTTGCTTGACCCAATAGGGATGACGACAGGGTGAAGAAATCGAAATTCTAGTCCGTCAGTCAGGTAAATCTAAGTTTACTTATGTGCGAAATTCTATTTGAATTTACCACTGAGCTTTTCGATGAAGGAAAACATCGTGAGGAAACCTGCACGCATCTGCGAAGTAATTCAAAGATGTGTGTTAAGTCCCCAATCCGCACTGGGCCCGCGTGGGGACTATAGCCCAAACCCTCTCGTGATGAGAGGAGGCCTGTGCCCAGCAGTGGGACGCAAATAGGCTGTAGTAGTAGTAGTAGTAGTAGTCAGGTAAATAAAAAATATTAGACACATATCTTTTGTTTTATCAAATAAACAAAGAATGACTAAGTTAAAACGCATTAAAGTTGGAGAGAGGGGGTTAACTACGTCACCGTTAGGTATAAATCGTACCTAACCGTGACGTCACGTGACATTTCAACTCAATATATCTCCGAATAAGTTTGATTACGTAAAAAAAGAAAAAATACGTGTCCAATACTTTTTAATAATCTTCCTGATAGACTAAGGAAAAAAAAAATTCGTTATCCCTATTAATACTCGTAAGGCCGGCCCTAGACCTACAATAAAATTGCGCAATAACATTGATGCGTCTGCCGCTGCCCTAGAATATTGTGCAATACTAACTACTACTACAGCCTATTTGCGTCCCACTGCTGGGCACAGGCCTCCTCTCATCATGAGAGTGTTTGGGCTATAGTCCCGACGCGGGCCCAGTGCGGATTGGGGACTCAATACTAACCCTAAACGGTAAATAACATTGCACAATTCGAAATATTGTGCAATATAATTGATCGTCTAGGACCGGCCTAAGAATCTAATTAATATAAAAAAATTAAAACCGCCTTCAAACTCGTGACAGACTGCGATGTCAATGTCAAGTTCACTATATGATTATCATTTCTTTGGGTCGGTTCACTTGACACGGACTTCGCAGTCTGTCGGAGTTTGAAGGCGGTTTTTATTTTTTTATAAATAAAGTTTTTTCGGCTACAGTTTCCAAACATTACTATAGAAGTACATAAGTAACTCTGAAGTCTTCGAAATTGACACCTAAATCATCGATGTGCTAGCAAATTTCGAGGAGTTCCCTCATTTTCTCATGGATCCCATCATCAAAACTGAACCAAATTAATATGGGACCAACTTGAAAGTACCACCTTTCGAACAAAAAAAGAATCATCGAAATCGGTTCACGTTTACTATTTATTTTTGGTGAACATACATAAAAAAATGGAAAAATTAAAAATTAAAAAAAAAGATTCCGACGTATTAAGAACCTCCTCCTTTTTTGAAGTCGGTTAAAAAGCAACTGTTCCCATTTTCTGCCGTTTGCCGTGGCCGTCGCTGCGTCTTACATTTTAAAAGGACCGCGCCAACTAACAGATTTATTCACGCTTTCACAGTTTCTCCGGGGAAATCGGAAGGTGGTGCATTTTTTCATGGCATTCACCTTTTATAGTTAAGTATCTTATATTTTAATGAGCTATCTTCAATATCTATTTATACAAACGATCTCAGAAATGACTACGATTTGGACGAAGTTTGCAATGTAAGGGTTTACGGGTGCGAATAAAATACGATTCAGATCTAAAATCTAGGTCTCATATCTGGAAAAACTCATTTTGACGTGGACGCAAATTATATCTTTGTGGTGTGGAAGCATCACCGAGGGAAAAATACTATGATTATGATATAGACCATATACTATAGACTATGTCCTACGCAAGTATATTTTTAAATAAGACATCTTCGCGATTTTCGTTGCCTCGTCCGGAAACTAGCATTATTTTTGCGCCTTGTACTCAATTTCGCAGGAAGCTGCCCGCAACCGGGAACGAACGCGTTGCCAATGTAGTGTATTCCTCTCATATTCAACACTTGCTTATTAATAAATCAAGCATTTCACTTGTAAACCTACCGCCTTTCATGCTGATTTCATACATTCTAGTTGGTCCCAAGAAATAGGGAAAAACATATATTTTTAAACTACTTCAAAAAAAGGAGGAGGTTCTCAATTCGTCGGAACCTTTTTTTTATGTATGTTCACCAAAAATAAATAGTAATTATGAACCGATTTCGATGATTCTTTTTTTGTTCGAAAGGTGGTACTTTCAAGTTGGTCCCATATTAATTTGGTTAAGTTCTGATGATGGAATCCATGAGAAAATGAGGGAACTCCTCGAAATTTGCTAGCACGTAGATGATTTTGGTGTCAATTTCGAGGACTTCAGAGTTACTTATATACTTCTATGGTAATGTTTGAAAACAGTAGCAGAAAAAAAAACCGCCTTCAAACTCCGACAGACTGCGAATTCGGTGTCAAGTGAACCGACCCAAAGAAATGATAATCATATAGTGAACTTGACATTGACATCGCAGTCTGTCGGAGTTTGAAGGCGGTTTTTATTTTTTAATTTAAATTTTTTGACACAACATGAAAGATCAAAGCAATCAAGAAGGCAAGGGACATAAAACAGTGGCATGGTTGTACACAACATCAGGACCGCTTTGTCTGACTCACCGTATAGTAACGTTGGAATTAAAGCCAGCGCTGGTCTTCCGTTAGGACCATATGGTGATAACCCAGCGGGCTATATTATGAGTCGGTTTGGGATGTAGTGCAGAAATTTAACATACCGTTTCGAGTTAAGTACGTCATAAATATGTGAACGTACCCTCAAGATGATGTTCTCAGGAAAACCTCAACCACTATCACATCTGCATATCTGCAGGGCATAGGCCACATCTCATCACTTTAAGTCAGTGGCAAATTTAAAATGTTTTTATTGTACTTATTATCCATATCCATATTAATATTATAAATGCGAAAGTAACTCTGTCTGTCTGTCTGTCTGTTACCTCTTCACGCTTCAACCGCTGGACCGATTGAGATGAAATTTGGCATGGAGATAGATGGGGTCCCGGGAAAGGATATAGGTTACTTTTTATCCCGGAAAAACGCATAGTTTCGCGGGAACGCGATAACCGAATTCCACGCAGGCGAAGTCGCGGGCAGAAGCTAGTTTTTTTAATAAAAAAAAATGTACTTAGGTAGGTACTCAGAATGTCCGACCAACCTTTAGACCCCGACCCTCTGCATGAGAGGCTTTCAGTGAAACTACTGATCCAGTGGTATCCGAAAAATCTAGAATATAGGTAGGAAAATCTTATAAAAATACCACAAAAAGAAAGGCGCCATTTTTTTTACCTACCTTTATAATTAGATTTTCTAGCTAGACGCCATTGTGTACACTTAATCTAAATATATAAAACTCAAAGGTGACTGACTGACTGACTGACTGATATAGTGATCGATCAACGCACAGCCCAAACCACTGGACGGATCGGGCTGAAATTTGGCATGCAGGTAGATGTTATGACGTAGGAATCCGCTAAGAAAGGATTTTGCAAAATTGCCACGGGAACGGGAAATTTCGGGATTTTACTTTTTAATATTTCTGCGCATACGAAGTTGCGGGGAAAAGCTAGTTTCTAATAAACAGCGTCTAAACCTAGTTACAGGTCCCTCGGGTTAGACCTGAAATCATAGAGCGGCTAGCAGGCAGGCTTATTAAAATTGTACACAAACTGCGCGGCCCAACTACAAGTATATTCTTGTTAAGTTCGCGGCTATCCAGACATGACAGCCTTAGCATTCGCACAAACAAAATTCGTCAAAAAACGGCCGGTGCGCACTTAATTATTTTACCTAGAATCATGACACTTTGAGCAGGGTCAGTTTATTAATTACTTACCATAAAATATTATGAATTATATAAGTAATTTTGCGAATTCAGCCTCTAAGGGGTCTGTGGTATTTTGGTGTAAAACTTCAGACAAAGACGGGAGGAAAAGTTATAAATAAGTAGAAGTTTAGAGGAAATGATAATTTACAAAATAGAAAATGAAGTAGGTCGGCATATAGGTTCAGAAATGTAACACATCGTACGACGAAATTATATTGACGAAGAAATGCGAAAAGAAGCATGTTATATTGATTAAACTTATTTATTCCTCTGTAATTACTTTTTGCTTGCTCTTTGTTATTAGGTCCTTACATATGAAATTGGCGTTTCATATGGCAGAAATGAAAACGATTTTTTTTTATGAAACTATTTTTTTATTTAGTCAAAGTGTGTACCATGGCTATCTATGCACTTTTGCCATCTCGAAGGTAGTTCATTGATTCCTTTACTAAAAAAAGTGTGTGAGCGAGAATCAATAAAATCTTTGAAGGCCGTTTGGACAGCCTCGTGAGAATTGAATTTTTTTCCTTGCATGAAGTTGTCCAAATTCCGAAAAAAATGGTAATCAGTTGGAGCAAGGTCCGGGGAGTATGGTGGGTGTCGAAGACATTCCAGTCGCAGCTCCCGTAGTTTTGCGGCCGTCAAACGTGCCGTATGTGGTCGATCGTTGTCCTGAAGCAGCAGTGGGCTAGATCGATTGACCAGTCTGGGTTGTTTAATGGCTAGCTTTTCCATCATCGTTTGCAATTGTTGACAATACACATCAGCCGTGATTGTTTGCCCAGATCTTAAGAAACTGTAATGGATGACACCGGCACTAGTCCACCAGACACTTACCAGTACCTTTTTCTGAGTCAACTTTCGTTTCGGGCAGAATTTGGCTGGTTCACCTGGGTTCAACCATTGTGAAGAACGTTTCCGGTTGTCGTACAAGATCCATTTTTCATCACAAGTAACGATACGATTCAAAATGCCTTCATTATTGTGCCGGTTGAGAAGTGAAACGCAACACTCGACGCGTGTTTCTTTGTTTGCGTCGCTCAATTCATGCGGTACCCATTTTTCAAGTTTTTTCACTTTTCCAATTTGTTTCAAGTGAATCAAAATGGTTTTATCACTCACACCGAAGCCTGCCGCTAACTCTGACGTGGTTTGCGATGGATCTGCTTCCACAATTGCTTTTAATTCTTCGTTATCAACTTGTGTCTCCGGCCGTCCACGAGGCTTGTTCTGTAGGTCAAAATTTCCAGAACGGAAACGTTGGAACCAATAACGTACCGTATTTTCTTTTGCAGTAGCTTCCCCATACGCATTGTTAATCCTACGAGCCGTTTCTGCAGCACTAGTGCCGAGGTGAAACTCATATTCGTAAATATAGCGATATTTTAAGTTCTCCATATTGTGAACAGAACGATGTGAAAGAAAAACAAATGACGCGATAACAAATAAATTTCGTAATTCGAACACAGAAATACATGGTCTTAAATTTGAAATAAATTTGAATTTGGAATTCCTAGCCGAACGCCACATATTTTGAATCAAAGTTGCCAGTTCGCCAAACGCCAATTTCATATGTAAGGACCTAATATTATAATCTCACTTCCTAAGGTTTTCTGGAAGTGATCGCTGTTTATCTAGAATTCTTCTTCTAAGCCATCTTCTTTGTTTCTTTTTATTTTGTTTCTTGGTTTTCAAATCGTAGTACGAGCATTTGTACACAACTTTATTTGGTTAGTTTTAAACGAAGTGTTAGGTTTCTTCCGTCGATTATTCCAGAGCAGCCCTCCTGAGATTGTCCGTGCATGTTTCATAGCGTTAGCTCTCTTTTGTGGCGGTCTATTGTTACCGCAGAGCTACGCCAATATTATATTAGCTGGTAAACTCTTTATTTTACTAGTTAGTCGTGGTAGCAGCGGAAATTATAATCCTATGAAGGTATCGTAGATGTTGTTTTTAAAATGTATTCTAAGTTAGATGATGAAAATGGCCACTAGTTAAAATCGTGCTCTATCACTGGGGTAAAAACGTAAAACGAATTCATAAATGTCGATGCTGTAGCCGTTGTACAACCGAGTTCGCCAATATATACACACTTTTGCACCTTTGTAATAACCACACACCACGTTGTAAGAAGGTCCAAAAGTGTCCACATATTAATGAACTCGACTGTACAATTTATATGTTTTAGAGCTTAAGCACTATCCGATTTCTAATAAAACGTCACTTCGTACCTGTTTTTTGGAAGTTTAGAGATGACAGTTTAAAACTTTTCGGTGATGATCTATGCCCTGTGCCAGCCTGAAGCTAGACGTAAATATTTACTGTTGTGATAGAAGTTTCCAGCAGACGCTATATTATAAACTTCGCGATCTAACAATGACATCTACATATCCTTTATCGACAATACTCGACTGCATCTCTTGAAATAGATGCATTAGGAATGGCCTCAGCTGCGCGAGTTGCAGATGTCGCGCGCATTCGACTGAACCTTTTAGCCTTTTGTCGACTGTCGAGTCTAGATTTGAAAGAAAATCCTTATTTCCTGACTGTAGAGTATGCGAAAGATAGATACCTATCCATAGGTTATACGTAGAAACATTACTTACTGTAAACGTGTTCCATAACTAACATGGTTATTCTTATTTACCTTAAAACGTTTTTGCTACCTAGTTGTTGCGTATTCATATCTAAGAGTAAACATACAACTACAATTAATACAAGCAGTACTTAATGTATTTAACATATTTCGTAGGAAAATATGGATGCCAGACTTATTTATTTATTGAATGGGTTCACCAACAATTGTTTACACTGACAATTACAATACTTACAATCTGATAAGCTTACATTCTAAGTGCAACAATCACTTACAGGCAAACACTGCTAACAATACTTAAAGTAGGTAAGAAACCCAAATACAATAATGCTGATTGATTAGGATCAATCAGCATTATTATATACTTAAATATACTTATACTTTATGATATACTTAAATTATACAGTTATTTACTTTCCCCAAAGTAAGAAAAGTGAGTTTTAAAAAGTTTATATTTGTTTTATGACTGCAGCTGTTTATGACCTTACATAGTCTAGAGACAGGCGAATTACTGCCGAGGATAGTTCGTCTGAACGGGACACATAGAGGAGCGATGGCGCTGCGAGGCATGCGGGATGGGGCCCTGAATGATAGAAGAGCTAATAATTGATGATAGAAGAGCTTATAAAACATCAAGTTAGTAACTTAGACGCGACGTCTCAGCTAGGAACTCTCGTTCACTGCGAATGAATTGACCGACGCCGCATAATTCATTCATTCAGTACTTTTCAGTCTCTAGAGCACTAATTAAGAGAAATGTTGCCTTCGCCGTCGTATAATATTGAAACGAAGGAGAGATTCTGACAACTCTCCTAGGAGTTAAGAATTATTAAACACCAAAGTTTCCATTGAGGAACGGCATAGAGACAGGAGGTCTCCCACCACATTAGCCTAGAGGCTCCTGCACTGCTGGGTACAAGTTCCTCTTTTCACGTCTTCTTTTCCAGAATTAGGCAAGTTTTCGGTCTTATAAATATGTTATTTATTTTACATCACCCTTGGCCATAAAGTGGGATTTTCTGCCCGCTACGTGGAGAGAAAATCTCACTTCTTGGCCAAGGCAAGACGTAAAACTTTTGACAAACCACGGGCGGTAATTTGTAATGCCCCTTCGGTTCGGGCCACAGAAACCTGCGATCTGGGACATTTACGAATTCACCACCCTAGGTCTGTAATGTACTATTACCACAACTAAGAAAATAATACTTAACTTCAGTTACATAAACAAAATTAAGTAGCTATCCTTTGCCTTACAAAGTTGACCCAACGTTAACCACCACACCTATTTGTTACTTTTTACATAAATAAACAACGTATCTACAAGTTAACTTATTATAAACAACAATACAGTCACAGTTGGAAATCAGCAGCAACCTAACAAAGTGAATGTAAAGTGACAACGAATGAATGAACGAACGAATGAACTGACAGCTCGCGCGTCACGCGGTCCGTGATGGATAGTAGCGACTCCGCGAACTGACGTGCATACATATTTATGATATAGTTAATTTCAGAGACAAATGTTGGATAGTTAGAACTGTAATACTGTGGGGTGTGTCAGAGATTTCAATGTTTAAAAAAGGGATTTGTTTCGAATTTCGTGTTACGTCTGTATAGTGAATAACACGTTATAAATGAGATTGATATTCATGAAATAAATATACAACAGCTATTTAAAATGTGAATACAGAAAGGTCTAGGCTATTAGGACCAGATGCGGGGTTCGTCGGAATGGCTACCATGAAAGGCAATGTACCCATACTACGTGACCCATTTTTTTACCAAAAATAAGAAAAAAACCTTCTCTTGTCCTTGACCATCAGTAGTTTAATCCACACCCCCCTCCCCCACTTATTTTGACGTACTACTTAATAAAAAAGGACTTATATTTTTTTTTATGGTGACCATTATTTCATCATCATCATCATCATTTCAGCCGATAGACGTCCACTGCTGGACATAGGCCTCCCCCAAGGCGCGCCACTCAGACCGGTTCTGTGCCACTCGCATCCACCGCGTTCCCGCGACCTTTACAAGGTCGTCACTCCATCTTGTTGGAGGCCTACCGACAGCTCGTCTACCGGTTCGCGGACGCCACTCCAGGACTTTCTTGCCCCATCGGCCATCAGTCCTGCGAGCAATGTGCCCCGCCCACTGCCACTTAAGGTTCGCAATTCTTCGGGCTATGTCGGTGACCCTAGTTCTACTGCGGATATCCTCATTTCTGATTCTATCACGCAGAGAAACCCCGAGCATAGCCCTCTCCATTGCCCTCTGGGTGACCTTGAGCCTTCTTATGAGGCCCAGCGTAAGCGCCCACGTCTCGGAACCATAAGTCATCACTGGCAACACACACTGGTCGAAGACTTTCGACTTAAGACACTGCGGTAATTACCATACCACCACCACCACCATTATTTAGTATCAATATATCCACTACTGAACATAGTAAAACGATCCTGTGCCACAACCATCCAACGGATCCCCGCGACATTCACCACCATAGCTTTATTTAGCTCAATGAGCTTTGTATGTCATTCATTAGACTACCTAATACCATAGTAATTCAAAGATGTGTGTCAAGTCTCCAATCCGCACTGGACTCGCGTGGGGACTATAGCCCAAACCCTCTCATGATGAGAGGCGTGCCCAGCAGTGGGACGCAAATAGGCTGTAGTAGTAGTAGTAGAATACATAAAGCTGTCCGGGATGTATGAGTATGTCACGATGTAAATGTATGAGTCTGTAAATCGCGAGCGAAGTGCTTCATAAACAGCCATCCATATTTATGCCGGTCAAGTTGCTGACTGTACCGGGCCACGGTCCAGGACGAACAGTATGACGGACTGGAATGAAATTCATGATTCAATATAAAATTAGTACTTGCCCAAACCAATACCAAAGAACCAATATAAAACATCGTGTACTCGGACGAAAAAATCAGCAGCAGTATTAAGAAATCGGTGAATTTATCCGAATGCTTATTCAACAAAACAAAAAAAAAACCGGCCAAGGGCGTGTCGGGCCACGCGCAAAAAATAGGGTTCCGAATTTGACGATGCCCACAGTACCTTTCTAAGACTTATTAGCATCTAGCTAGCCTGTGCTGTGGTATGACGTGCCCGCCCGACGCCCTTGCAGCTCGAGAAAAATCATTGGTTTTTTAATCATTTCATAAGTTGGTCGACTATGACTCGTAAGTTTGTACAGCCTACTTAGCTGTGATAAATTTCCTTTCAACTACGTTATATATACCACAACCGTGATTTTTTTCAGCCATCCAAATACCACCATTTAGCTGGCAGGGGGGGGGGGGGGACACACGTGACTCTAGCAAAAAATAGCACTTTAAAGCTTAATATTTCAAAGAATACGAGAAAAGATTGCTGCCGTTGAGGCTACTTAGGACTAACTGATTTGGTGCCTAACTTAGTTCTGTTAGAATCTACTGGTATCAATGTAAATAAACTCTCAAAATGTGTGTTGGTGCAACATTTCATCTTTTTATCATCTGCTTTTCATTTCGGAAAAAAGCAAAGTTTAGGAAACTCGCGGTCGAAGTCGCGATCAGAAGCTAGTTTTTGAAATAAAATATTTTGTTTAGGTCTTCATTAGTATCTAAACTCGGGGTGCGGAGCTAGATGCTGATAAATAAGGGATCATTTACCGTCTTTTAAAAACTCAAATAATAGTACATTACTACAGAGGCCGGGAAGGAGGATGTTGCAGGCCGAGTTTTATATACGGCCGCACGAAGTGAGGCCGGATAGTTACGAGGCCGACAACTTCCGTTCCCCGCCGATGTATGTTTAGTGCATTGCATACATGCAATGAAATAAATAAATAAAATAATATTTTATATATAATATATTTTGTCTTTTTTACATAAATGAAACTGCGATACCTGTGTAGCAAATATGGTTCATTTTTTTTAATAGCTGTATTGGCAGAATGTCATAGCAAACCATAGAGTAAATATAGCTTGTAGCTTTTTTAAATGGCGGAATGCCAAGATGGTGTCACAAATATATCAAATGGAAATTAAAAAAAAATGAGTTGCCGGCCTAGGCCTGCAACTGCAACTGTTTGTATGAAATTTCATTATAGACCAATTGTCAAGCCGCGCCTGAAACGTGATACTTCCCAGGCTAATAAGAAGAACATAATATCAATATTTCATTGCATGTTTGAGAAAAGTAGATTTTCTTACCGTTTTTCTTCCACTGTTGCTCTGAAAAATGCACGCTGTGACGTCACTCGCTCGGGCTCACACAGACATGCGATACTTGAGCAGGTGAATTTAAAACGCATTTCTGTGGGGCCTGGGTGCCTGCGACGACACGACTACGACACGACGATACGACGTCACGACGCCACGACTTAAAATCGAAAAGAGGGGGACGTGGTGTAGAACAGTATATACAGATGTAGTGAATATATGTATTATTTGAAATTTTGAGAAGCCCCTAAGTGTCCATCAATAAAATGAAGGTATCAAATGACAACATTACCTTGAGATCTTCTACTATCTAAAGTCCCGCGCCTTCACATTTCAAAACGCTTCAATTGTATTTAAAAAGCACCACCAACACTCTCAACACGTGTGTGCGTGCTGAGACAGCCATCAACTATGCTCTGAGAGTGTTGGTGGTGCTTTAAAAATAATAATAAAAAAATTGAAGCGTTTTGAAAGTGAAGGCGCGGGACTTTAGATAGTACTCGTAGATCTCTACGTCATTTACTATAAAACTTTATTGGTCATGTGGTATGTGGTACGCAATATCACATAAAAATTAAAAAAGAATATGGCTATTTTATGTAAATTTTTTATTGAAATAAACAGTTTTTTTTTACATTGACATAGTAATAAAGTTTCATATTTAATTCATATGATAGATAAAGTCGTATACTGTAAACAGGCCTTTGTATAAATAGGTATTTGAAATATCTTTCAATCGGAATACCATTTTATATTTTTATGACAGCTCTTCAATATTGAATACCTAGTTACTTAGGTTCTTCTATTATTTTTGGGTTCCGTTCAGAAATAAAAACAAGTAAAAACATAGGATCTTACCCAAATTGCCTACTTGCAACTAACTAGATTACAAAGACCCGAATTTCCCTAGATAATTATAATTATTAGCAATCTCCAATTTCCCCAATAAATAGTGAAAGAGAGATTGCTGCTTAGCGACTAAACCTCCTGTGGTTCATCCGTATTAGAAGCTTGTTATTTTATCTTTTTCCTGTGTTTAATATAGGGTCAAAAAAAACGTTATGACGATATTTTACCCATAGAATCAGCTATCGATTCTAAGCCAATTTTATAGGTTTTTAACACGCTTTTATTAGGTCGACCTGTACCTCAAGTGTATTTTTCGGACCTGGAAAATACTTCTCGACCGCGTTTGCGTTTACATCAAGATTGTATGAAAACTTGAACAGCGCCCCTAACGGTACGTTTTGTAACAAGGTTTAGCGAGTGTATTTTGATTAATATGAATGAGTGACGAGCGAGTAAGTGAGTAAACGAAAACGTTCACGTTTTCGAGTGACTTTTAGTATGACAGAAACGCAGTAGTATACGCAATTCGATCTGTCAAGGTCACTGTCAGGCTAATAGTTTGAACATTTTTGAAGATACTAAACATGGAGATAAAATTTAGAAGACACGCGGCATGCAGGACTTTTCAGTGCCTTACAAAATTGCTGGTATTGCCTACATGGCTATCTGTAGATATAGCTAGTATTTGGGCAAGAAGCGAAAGAGAGAACTCGGTTGAAGAGTTTCCTACCATATTATAGTTGGGACTTAGGAGTTGTTTACAAGCATAGTTTACAGGAAGAACCCGGATATAGCGCTGCGAGGAAAGTATATGGAATACCGATTAGGCTACCGCAGGAATGTTTTTTAATGAGGAACTGTTCCTACGATAGTTTTACAGAGATGTTTAAGGGAAGATACTTAAGTATTGCTAATGTTGTCTCGGTCCAAGAAGGGAAAGGCCAATTACAGAAATGTTCACAAGAAGCGTCATACTCCGCCCTACTCTAACGCCGCCTTATGATGGCCCATTTATAGTGGTTGAGAGGAGGAGCAAAGCATGGGAACCTGATTAATAGAGAAGGCAAAGCGACGTGCGAATCAATCGGTCGCTTGAAACCAGCCTTTTTGCTGAACGATGAAGAGGCGTACATCGCGACGTAGTCGATATAGGAATAGTCTTTCCAGGCGTGGAGGATTGTGCCAGCACCATCGGCATCGTCCACAAGGCACGGCACGGAAGAGAGATAGGCCGTGTCATGGATTATCGTTTCGGTAGACATAAGTACATATTGGGTGATGCTCACAAGAATTTCCAGTGTGTGACGGCACATTCTTGTGAGCCTCACTCATTTAAGCGTTCTAAATTATTATGAAATAAATCAACTTGAAACTAACCAAGAAAGTAGTTTGTTCTCATCATCACCACTCCCTCTACATATGTGGTAGATTAACGTTAAATAAATCATGTAAAGGGAAATACTATAAATGCAAAATTGTGGCTTAGTAGGTACTTATAGCTAAATAGAGCGGCCAACATTCTTGACTGATGCGAATACCTAAAAGCATTATATCAATCTAGCTTATTCCGACGGTGACTTCATTCACGTGGAATTCGGAGCGTTCCCGCGGGAATTATGCTTAGTAACACCCCCCAATTCCCCAAGGAACCTATATGCCAAATTTCAGCTTTCTGCGGTTAGTAGCTTCGGTTGTGCTTTGATCGATCAGTTGCTAGTTGCTGACATTTGCTAAAAAAATATACATACTTACAATAAATAACACCAATAATAAACTCAATGGAATATATAGCATGATTTATTAGTGTTTAAACTACTTAAAACTTGATGAAATTCTGGTAGGAATCAGCAGTTGGCTCAGCCACGGGGTCTGGTCTTAAAGTTGCCACAGTTCCACT
Source organism: Aethes cnicana (assembly GCA_963971205.1). Taxonomy (NCBI): domain Eukaryota; kingdom Metazoa; phylum Arthropoda; class Insecta; order Lepidoptera; family Tortricidae; genus Aethes; species Aethes cnicana. The sequence goes on from OZ020297.1 coordinate 9,379,299, forward strand.
TGACTTGCTGGGGCAGAGCCAGAAGGAACACTGAAAGAAAATGTAAGTGTATATTAGGTATTTAATTAAAGCCGTGATGGTGGCCAACTACTAGGCCACCATCACCTATTTATGAAAGGGGACGACTGCCTGGATCAGTCGGGTGATCGGTCCTCCATTCGGAACCATTTCACCCTTACCATCACCTATAGAACTCTTCATGCAGAGGATCGGCGGGCGTTCGAATCCGGCTCGCATCTCTGAGTTACTTTTGTGCAAAATTACCTACTACTTGGCTTTTCGGTGAACGAAAACATAGTGAATCGTAAAGAAACATGCACGCATTTGCGAAGTAATTCAAGAATGTAGGTACATGTGTGAGTCCCCAATCCAAACTGCGCCTGTGTAGGGCCCAAACCCTCTGGTGATGAGAGGAGGCTTGTGCCCAGCAGTGGGTATTGCATATGTCAAATAAAAATAAATACTATTATTATGTCTAATACTTACTGTTTCTTGCTTCTATGCACGCATTCTCCTTTGTATTTGATAAAAGTAACACGAGCTGCGCCAATTCTTTCTACGTTACAAGAAATTTGGCTCAATTCAAAGTATGGATCTTAAAATATAATTCTTCTCTTCTGTTCTCTTAAATAATGCCTTCTTTCTAAGTATATGCAAGACAATTTTGCCACTTTCAAGTATGGCCTACGGGCCGAGCATTGTATGGAGGAAACAATTAATGTACGATATAAAAGATAAATCAAGTAAACTTGGTGAGGCTGAGGTGAAACAAACGTCAACGTCCATCTTCTCAACTCCAAACACTTCGAGTAAACTATTCGTAAAAAGTTCATCTTTAACCTTTGAGTGCATTTGTCAACACTATTCTCGCACACGTTCATGTATTGTCACCATCGCTTTGCGACATCCGCTATACACTATAAAATTGATGGTTTCTGTCTTGGACACTTCGCCATTATCAAAATATTGGCCCCAGGCCGGCAATTATTGAATAATAAACATTTAAATTATCATTTATATCAAATTTGAGGAGGCTTGGTAAACGTCAATCATGACAATGTCAAATATGTGACGGAAGGCAGTGAGTTATAACGTCTCGATCGCGTTTGCGTTTCTTCAGGTTTTTTCTGTCAAAATTGTCAAAATGGCCATAAGTGTTGCCAAGTTACCTACATTTTCTAAAATTTCTAGGCAACCCGGAGTAATTTATGTAATTTAGTTTTTGTTAAACCAAATCGAAGTACATAGTTATAGGTATATTCGTCACAAACGTGGAGTATCTCAACATTAAAAAAGAAAGACACACTTATACGTATGCGAAGAAGCTTAAATAAATAACATACTTAGTAAAAAATATCTCAAGAACACAATACAAGCATATTAAGACATAGACGACATACATATATCATTTATTTCACTTAAAAAATCTAAAATTTTGAAGTAAATTTGGATTCGACAGGTTCGAAAACCTAAGTTCTCACCTTCTCACGTGATAAAGTCGGGTGAGTAACTTTACTTCTTGCGTTTCGTTTAATTTACTTTTCAAACTGTCAAATACGAGCTTACACTCGCAGTTAGTCAGAAAACGTGTAAACGAATTCACATCCGTTTTCGTAAAGTAAATGTCACTCGCTGAATTGACTCCATGTTTTGCCGCTAGGGGTGCTGTTTGTGTTCTCATACAAAAATGATGAATAAACTCAAACGCGTTCGATGCGTTTAGCGCAAATAAAGATTTACACTCATGTGAGAAGAGGTAAAAACAAACCGAGCCCGAAGTTGAAGCTTACACTCGCGTGTTAAAACAAAACTGATCGTGAATAGTTTACTCGAATAACTTCGTGACATCGTTTTGCATTTTTGGTGTAAAAAATACACTAGACCTACTGTACCTATATGTAACTAACTCTATGTAATGGAATCTTGCAAGTTAAATTTGACCCACTTTCCGATTTCCGATTGAGCTGAAATTCTGCACGAATATGTAAATCGCGTGACAGTGCAATGTTATGATGACGTTGAGCTGATCTGATGATGGAGCTGGAAGGTGGCCATAGGAACTCCGTAATAAAACTACATAAACCCATCGAATTTGGGCTCGTTTGATTCGTCTTGAAGGGTAGATGAAGGATTTACAAAGAAAAGTACAGTCAGCAATAAAAGCGTGTCCCAAAAATTTCATTTTTGAAAAAACTAATTTTTGAGTTGGTAAAAAAATGATTTACCTACTTACTATGGGATTCAGGTATCGCTCACACCAATAATCCCATACTTTCTTTTTGTTACCAACTCGAAAAAAAAACATACTATTATGCTTATTAGCCGATTATGTGAGTAGAATATCATCACAATGTTTTTCTTGACCATGTATCATGGTCTATCAGTACAGGGAAAGATGTTGGGTAGCTTGTATCCAGGGAATAAATTCTTAAAGGAGTTAGAAAAATTTGCGGTTGAAAGCCATTGATTTATATACAGAGACTAGCTGACCCCGCGGGCTACGTACCGCCTTGGAATTTTTTTTGGGTATGAAAAATAGCCTACGTCCTATTCTCATACCTACTGAACATACACTCCAAATTTCATAAGAATCGGTCGAACCGTTCCGGAGGAGTTTGGTTACAAACACTGTGACACGAGAATTTTATATATTAGATTCCATGTGAAGGGTATAAGTTTTGACCAAAAGTACAGTTCGCGTTGTAAATCAGAAGCTTACTTACATTGAGTATCACTTTCTTTTATCGTCGGAGTATTAGGGAAGCCACTTTGCTCTATTGATAGTTTGGAAGTTTTCCTACAGCTATGATAATCCATATCCATACTAATATGTATTATAAATGCGAAAGTAACTCTGTCTGTCTGTCTGTCTGTTACCTCTTCACGCTAAAACGGCTTGACCGATTGACTTAAATTTTGGTATAGATATAGTTAGAGACCCGAGGAAGGACATAGGATAGTTTTTATCCCGGATTTCTACCCTTAACGGGATCAAATCCAGGATATCACGATAAGTTATGCACTTAAGGCAGTAGTAGCAATACGTGTATTATAATGTTTGCTATTCCAATTTATGCAGGCGCTTGAATGTTCGGAAGAAATCCGTATTATCCATACTAATATTATAAATGCGAAAGTAGCTCTGTCTGTCTGTCTGTCTGTTACCTCTTCACGCTTCCACCGCTGGACCGATTGCGATGAAATTTGGTATGCAAATAGTTAGGGTCCCGGAAAAGGACATAGGTTACTTTTAATCCCGAAAAAACGCATAGTTCCCGCGGGAGCGCGATAACCGAATTCCACGCGGGCGAAGTCGCGGGAAGAAGCTAGTTAATATTATAAATGCGAAAGTAACTCTGTCTGTCTGTCTGTCTGTTACCTCTTCACGCCTCAACCGCTGGACCGATTGAGATGAAATTTGGCTTGGAGATAGATGGGGTCCCGGGAAAGGACATAGACTACTTTTTTCCCCGAAAAACGCACAGTTCCCGCGGGAACGCGATAACCGAATTCCACGCGGGCGAAGTCGCGGGCAGAAGCTAGTTAACTATAAATCAGTGAATATTGTTTATTAGAATAGATAAATATTTTGTACTAGTACTACTACTACATCCTATTTGCGTCCCACTGCTGGGCACAGGCCTCCTCTCATCACGAGAGGGTTTGAGCTATAAGCCCCACGCTGGCCCAGTACTAATTGGGGACTTCACAGACATCCTTGACTTACTTTGCTGATGCGTCCTTTCCTCACGATGTTTTCCTTCACCGAAAAGCTCAGTGGAAAATTCAAATTGAATTTTGCACATAATAATAGAGCTGGATTCGAAACCCCGAGCCTCGACATACGATTCGGAGGTCGAACCACTAGGCTAAGCTACCACAGTTTCACTGTACAACAAACAAGCATTAAGATCTTTCAAAGTTTGCAAATAATTTCCCTGACACTTCACACTCAAATGACCTAACAATAACGTAAACTTATTGTATTCAATCCAGTCTTATTGCTCGGGGGGTTCCGCGTGTGACACACATGGGTGACACAATGGAGCTCGTTAGACGTCAACACGGCCGACATAGACATATAGACACGTCGTCCTTCACACCTAAGAGATTGAAGAATTCTTCCTTTTATACATACTAACTGCCTACGCCTTGCATGGTTGTACCTACTACAGCCTATTTGCGTCCCACTGCTGGGAACTCTCATCACGAGAGGGTTTGGGCTATAGTCCCCACGCAAAGTATACAATTTACTATTCGCCACATGCTTCATCTTTGCATCATTATTGATTTTTTTTAATGTCTCTTATTAACACGTTCCCTGTCCGAAGGCCCCCAATGTGGGGACATGAAGCATTTTTTCACAAGTCCATGCTCCCACTATGGAGTCACTGCTTCATACTAAGATACGTATACATACGTCAGTTGGACTTGTGAGATTGTGCTGTCATTTTATATGGGGACAGGGAATGTGTTAATACAGTCTGTTTGAAGTTGTCGACAATAGTATACTTGTTATTTCACACAAAATACAAGAAGTACTACCACTTTAAATGCAAAATTAAAAAGTTGCAGTCTACCAGCCAGTTGTGGTGGAAATGAGCTCAAAAATCCGCCAACAGATGGAAATAGGGAAAGTTTTGAACCCCGACGGAAAATGAACACAAACAGCGGGAACTTTACATAATATGCAGGAAACTTGGCGCAGTCGAATTAGAACTATCGGTTGGCCGGTTCGGAATTAAACGGCCAAGTTTCGAGCGTCTGATTTAATAACACTAGACGTAGTAGGTAGCTAGGTTGTGAACTGATGTATCAAAATATTTGTTTAGCCAGCAAGGGATAGTTTCAGCGTTATTGTCGTGGTTACTCCTCCTCACCTCATTCAATATCATCATAATCATGTCAGCCGAAAGACGTCTACTGCTGGACATAGGCTTCCCCCAAGGCGCGCAACTAAGACCGGTTCTGTGCCACTCGCATACACCGCGTTTGTGCGACCTTTACAAGGTCGTCACTCCATCTTGTTGGAGGCTTACCGACCATTAGAGAGCTTTCTGGCCCCACCACATTGACTTATCTTTATACCCCTTCATAGGCCTTATTTGAGAGGGTGGACCCAGTGTCATTAGGGAGTACAGATTAGGGACTTACCACACATCTTCGATTTACGTCGCAAATACGTGTAGGTTTCGCCGGATGATTTTCCCTTCATTTCGCAGAAGCTCAGTAGTAAAAACCGAGCCGCGACTCTCTGTCGGAGAGTCTTCACATCACTAAGCGATCAAGGCTTTACATGATTTTTTAAACGCATTAAAATGTTGATGGTGGTAACCCCTTGTTTTAGTAGTTTTATACCTTTTTGCCAAGCAAGAACTAAAAAAGGGGTGTAGACGTTTTGTGAAAAAATCGTGGAGAGGAAATTGCGCGTAGATAGTTTTCTTTTTTCAAATACCTATTCAATTCAATCATTTTTCAGCAAATTTTCCACATAGGGGCACTTTTACACGTCAGAAAAAGAATTTACCAGCGCTTCCCATTGACACCCATTGCTTGAGAAGAAGAGCCGCAACAAACTCAAGCAGAAGGCCTTTTCTCAAAATTTACAAAATTTACATTACATGTATAAAATATACATATAAGAACGTAGTAAAATTACATTGAAGGGATGTATAGTCCCTAACTTAAACTTAAATCTAAGATCTTAGAGATGTATAGTCTCCAAGGGTCCAGGAAAAAAAAATATTATTGCCTATGCGTGTATAACATGTACAATTTTGTCAACAAAAAGAAGATCGCATCTAGCGATATATATTATTTTACCCTCTTCGGCTATAAAAGCAAAACACATGACATTAGAATACAAACGCCACCTATTGTTAATATCCGCTCATAAATTTCACATCAAAAGATTAACGATAATTTTAAGCTCATAGCGTTTAATAATGGCATACGTCAAGATAACCTAGTACCATGGACGACAAAAATCCAATAAGACTTATCTACAGTCTTAGCTGGATTCTGAATTGAATTTTGTATTAAATCATTTTATGTCGGGTTTTCAATGGAAAGGTAAGTAAGATAAGTCCTTTTTTAGGGCAAGTTGCGTCATATCAAAATTCAATGGTCCCGTAAAAACATAAACCACATCAAAATGGCGGTCTCTGGCGCCATATCACTTTCGGAGAATTTATACTAATGATCTAGCCCTTTAGTATGTTGGCGTGGGAAGGGATTTTCAGCCGTATGTTGATGTTGTAGGGATTAAAGTTCGAGAGTAAAGTAAATTAGGTTTCAGGCATTTAGACATTATTTACGAGGGCTCTTACTTTGAAGAGTTTTGGATGTGCTTTTTAAGTAAATACGGATTTTGTTGCGATAGGGTTAGCTGTTAAGTATTTTTAGGTACGAAATTACTTGTAGGAATATCCTTAAGTGCCTAGGTACCTAAATTTTATGTAGCTCAAATTTCAAGTGGTTACAGATCCGAAAGTTGAAGGCTCGTGGTGAAAAAAGCAATCTACGACAGAAAACCGATTTCTATGAAGTTTTCTCACAGCTCTGAATCTAGAATAACATATTTATCAACTAATACAGCGTCTGTTTACATAACCGAGCAAATACAGTTCATCTTATCATAGATTGTTGACGCAGTCCGTTTCAACAAATAATGCTGTTTGGAAAAAAATATCTGTATTTGGGAAGATATGCCAAACTTCTATAGGGTTGGGTCTGATTCGGGGAACGGCGAAGCGACTAGCGTAGCGATGGGAAGCGCGTTCAGCGATTCAAATTAAAATGTTGCTAATTTGCTCAAGACAATGATATTCTATAACCACCACTACAGCCTATTTCCGGCCCACAGCTGGGCACAGGCCTCCTCTCATCACGAGAGGGTTTTGGCTATCGCGGCGCTGATTTCTGCAATATATCTCACATGTCTCTTCAAACGTGTTGAGGACATTTTTAGTGTTGCTGTTGTCCATTAGCGACAATGATGAGCTCTCATCAAGCGTACATATTGGCTCCCATGATACTATAATATACTTCGCCAGATATGCCATTCCGGTATTGTGTAGTAGTGTGACCTGTGTGGGTGACACCGGAATGTCATTCGCACTTGTGTGTTGCAAGTGGTGTATTAAAATAATCCCCGACTCCCGCATGTATCCTGTGAGTGTTTCATTACTTACATTATTACGTTCATTTGTTCAACTTGTCCTATTTTGTGTGCTTAAACAAAATTACAATTGTAATACGCATATAATTTATTTAGCATTATTACGGAAGAAAAAATTTCCTTCATTTTTGTTTTATTGCAATAAAGTGGCAACTCGACTTTGACGTACCGGTGTCATGCGACCCGGAGCAGCAGACCTTGTTTTCTTAGACCATGATTGGCTCTTTTATATATGTATAACAAATCTTTCGCGGAATTGACCAGACCTTCAACCAAACCGTCATTTTGTAAGCCTTATACTGTCCTCCAAAAATAAGGACACACGTCCAAGAAACTCTTCCACTTCCCATCAAGTGCAGATATTTATCGGTCGTACTCATAACCGTTAGGGGGGACAGGGGGTGTTGCGAACTCGTGCTATCGCATTACATAAATTGGGAACGTTTCATTGTTTGTCGGAATGTTTTCGGTCGGATATGTCACAGCTAAGATTCTTTGTGTAACGACGTGGGATGGTCTTGATTTAATTTGAATTTATGTGATTTTTATCTGAAACAAAAGTATTCCTTTCCATTTTCTCGGCCTCCATGTTCTTACTTATTGTTTTTGACTATTTGTACAGTCTATTATATATTAGAAAGTAAATTTTGTAATTATGTGGAAATTTTGAAAAAAGGCCTTCTGCTTGAATTTGTTGCGGCGCTTCTTCTCAAGCATTGGGTCTAGGAAGCGCTGGTAAATTCTTTTTCTGACGTGTAAAAGTGCCCTATGTGGCCAATTTGCAAAATAAATGATTGATGGATTGATTGTCTGTATCGGTACCAAATCTCATCTTTATTTCTGTAGTTTGAGCTTATGAGAATAGAAAATATTTATAGAATCCGAAAAAAGATCTAAGTGCCTATTAGCAAGATCTTGAAAACGGCATCATAAGAAATATTTTCTATAACAACATTATTAAAATTGATATGAATTTTTTATCTGCTCATTACTCGCAAAGCCTTTCATAAGTTTATTTTTCTTAACGACGTACTTTTTTAGATACTTATCTTATCCCTTTTAATTGGTCCATTCATTTTCTGAAAAACATGTTATTTTGTGAAATACTCGTATTCCCTTTGTCTGTCGGTTTTTGTAATATTATTTTCCATAAGCCGATTTAGAAGAATTTGAGCTACTTTGTACAAACGAGATTCTAAGAAAAAAGAGGAAAAGAGTTAAATACGAGACTAAACTGCTTAAAGATTTGGTTTTTGGCTATGTAAAGAAACAATAAATAAAAAATAAAAAAAAATAATCTATTCATTGCCACACACCACGATAGAGAAAAAAAAAATACAAAAAATACAACACGCATTTAGGTTAAGGAAAACTTTACAGGTTTCTTAAATTAAACAATAGTACATTACAGACCTAGGGTGGTGAATTCGTAAATGTCCCAGATCGCAGGTTTCTGTGGGCCGAACCGAAGGTGAGGGCCATAAATATGCGATCTGGGGCTTTACGAATTACCGCCCGTGGTTTGTCAAAAGTTTTACGTCTTGCCTTGGCCAAAAAGCGAGATTTTCTCTCCGCGTAGTGGGCAGAAAATCCCGCGTTACGGCCAAGGGTGATGTAAAATTACTTAAATTTATAAAAGGTTACATAATATATAGGTAAAGTGTGGCAAAAGGCTTAGGCTCAGCGTGTGCTGCGGTCACGTGACCCAGCGCTGGTTTACAGCCCGCGCCTGCTCACTGCTGACGTGCAAGTCCGGTAGGTATAAGTACATATAAGTATTCAGATTAACATTCGACTATAAGTAATGTATCTATATGAATTTAAATTTGACTTTACAATGCAAGTCTGTAGTACCCACGAATTTGTTTGGACAATTATTTTGTCTATTGTGTCAATCGTAGCCTTGGTACGTTGGTACTTACTTAATGTAGGTACCTGCCTGTACACTATAGACTTCAATATTTTCAAGTTGCACTTTTGGTTTAAAAAGGACAATCCCTGGTATTGTAGAAAATGTCCAGGTAAATTTCTGTCGTGAAAAATGCCCGTTTGTGCATAATTAAAAAAAAAGTTATTGAAACTTCTAAGGTTACTGCAATCTTACCGTACAATGCAGTAAAATAGTTATCCTTGAGCGAGCAAATTCCTTTGCTTAAAGCAAATGATACAATTTTGCAGTCTGTAGTTTTTTACGTGAGCACGACAAAATGTATGTAGATTTCTATAGCCATATATGTCCTTGAGAATATAAGAATTTACCCACAATTTACCACTTCAACGGAAACTTTCTAACTTCAAAGCACAATAGCGGACAAATCCTCACTTCGAACGTCTTATTTCACTTTTACCCCAAGTTACCAAGGCATCACTGTAAGCCAAAAGCGCCTTAGTGTTTATGGATCGCAAGCAGCAAAAGGTCTACTTTAGCTTGGCAAGGCAGTATATATCAACATTATTTATGGCCTGATATACCTACTGATGGAACGCACAATCACATTAGAGCGTCTGTCTCTGTCATACACGGTTATTTAGAGCAAGATAGCGATAGTAACGGGTATGGACTTACTTAGCTGAAATAAGTAGTATTAATCAATATATTTAACTCTTTCTTTAAGGACTGACTGACTTAGTGACTGACAGATAACCCACATCTGAATGTACTGGTCTTAGAAAGATGAAATAAATTTCAGTCTCTTTCACTAAGAAAGGATCTCCCGAAATTCTTACGGAATCGGGAAAAAACGACACTTACGTGCTACACCGCGGGAAACGGCTAGTAACACAATAAAATATCATTTTTAGGGTTCCGAAGTCCACAAGGAACCCTTATAGTTTCGCCATGTCCGTCCGTCCGTCCGTCCGTCCGTCTGTCCGCACTATTGCTCGGAGATGCTTAGGTCTAGAGAGCTGTAATTTGGCATGAATATGCATATTAGTTACGCTGACAAAGTGGTACAATAAAATTTTGAAATATATTTTTTTATAGGGTACCTCCCCTACTCGTAAAGTGGGGATGTAATTTTTTTTTCTTGCGTACCCCATGGTGCGGCATATCGTTGAATAGGTCTTAAAAAAATATTGTGGGTTTGTTAAAACCATTTTTTGATTAAGTGATGCGTTTGTGAAATATTAAGCTTTAAAGTGCTATTTTTTGTTAGAGTCACGTGTCCCCCCCCCCCCCTGCCAGCTAAATGGTGGTATTTGGATGGCTGAAAAAAATCACGGTTGTGGCATATATAACGTAGTTGAAAGGAAAACTATCAGAGCTAAGTAGGCTGTACAAACTTACGAGTAATAGTCGACCAACTTATAATGATGATTTTTCTCGAGCGGCAGGGGCGTCGGGCGGGCACGTCATCCACAGGCTAGCTAGATGCTAATAAGTCTTAGAAAGGTACTGTGGGCATCCTCAACTTCGGAACCCTATAATTTGCGCGTGGCCCGACACGCACTTGGCCGGTTTTTTTTAGTTAATATTGGTTGAGGCTTTGAAAAGAACATGAAACAAAACCTTCCTTATGGTGAAGATACAGTAAAATAATTAACTAAAGAAATGTATCCATTAGTCTAGTGGTATTGCAATTGACTAGCCAAGCCACTGGAAATATCCCACTCTTGCCCAAATCTCTCTTCCTAAGGGAGGGTTGTTCGATTTCCGGTTTCCTCTCTATGTTTTCCGTCACCAAAAAGATCTAATCTGTCACTTTAGTATACTCCATTTCAACTGACTATAAGGCCCGCAAAAAATATAAGAACTCACATGTTATTCGGCAAATAGTCCATATTTCTCATTCGAATGCCTCCAGTTTCCCCCGACTTCCCCTTGCCGTTATTTATGAATAGATATGGCGGTGGATTGGACAATTACATTAGTGCGCCGTCGTCTCTCTCTCGCGCGTAAGGAGTGAAAGAGACGGACATAGCTCGATTAATAATGCCTACACTTAGGAAGAAAAATAGCTAACGCTTTCAGTAATACAGAGCTGACTGTATTTATGCTTGTAATTGTGTGAAAAGGGTTCAGAATAAACGTAGAAAAGTACAGAAAATGAATATACTTACATATTATACTTACATACAAGTATAAACCTCTTCCGATACTGAATGATTGACTGATACGCAATGCACAGCTGAAACTACTGGCCGTACTTACGAAGCTGAACTTTGGCATGTAGGTTGGGAAGAAATGGAGTGTTGGGGAGCACGGAGCACCAAAAAATTCGTACGGGAACGGGAAAAAACTAGGTTATATATTTATGTTCATATTTTATTTATACGCATACAAAGACGAAGATAGAATTAGATAAAATAAATAAAAAGATCTCCAAAACGAATTACATTCCTTCTTGAATTTGCAATACTACTACAGCCTATTTGCGTCCCACTGCTGGGCACAGGCCTCCTCTCATCACGAGAGGGTAATTTGCAATAAAGTTTTATCAAATCGAAAAATTCACTGTACTGCGACAGTTCACTTTCACTATCCTTTTTAACGGAGTGTGTCAGAAGGAGGGTTATATTTCACGAGTGCATGTACGAGTATATTTATTTGTCACGCTCTGTTGCCTAATGCCGGCGCGATGGATTTTAGCTTGTGAGGTATCGTTAGTTTCATCTAGAAGGTAAGAATGTCACTGTGTTATCAAACGTTTGGTAAGCAGTCGGTATATTTTTTATATGTATTTTCAAAAATCTTGTTAGTTATATCCCGAATCCAGAAGCGTCACAATACATTGATCTATTATAAGTAAGGATTCACAATCAGCCGGAGAAAAATGGCCCCGTCCAAACGGGTGCCCGAACAGCTCAGGCACCCGTTTGGCCTTCGTTATAAAGAGGCGTTATTAGCATATTGGAACGTATTTTCTAATGTCAGTTTGCTCCATATATTGTGACATATTCTGTTAGGCGCTGCTCGTCCATTATTATGTTATTACTTATTACAGGTTAATGTCAAAATATGTATGCAGCGGGTCTAGTTCTGTGTCATTAGAATAGCTGTAGTACCTACATATCTTGACGGTTAGGCCAATTATACGAATTAGTTGACGTCCGGATTGGTCCAGTTGGTAGTGACCCTGCCTTCTGTTCCGACGGTCGCGGGTTCGAGTCCCGCTCGGGGCAAACTTTGTGTGATGAACACGAATGTTTCTACTCGAGTCATGGATGTTTAGTATTTATATATGTATGTATTTCTCTATATAAGTATTTATATCGTTGTCTAGCACCCATTGTACAAGCTTTGTTTAGTTTGGGGCTAGGTCAATATGTGTGAAAAATCCCAAGATATTTATTATTATTATTTATTATACATATTTTATAAATACTACTTGCCCTTGAGTTTTTATTGAACACGTCCACTAATTTAATTTGAATACTAAAAGCATCGTTTCTTTTTTCTGACCGACGTATCGCCACTCCCTACCAATTACATTACTGTCTGTCTGTCAAAGCGCATGGACGGACTAATGTTATACTTACCTAATTTATATCTATTGTTATGCATTTGCCTGAAAATGGGCCTTAATATCTTTAAGCGAGGGTGTTTTATTTTTGTACCTAAGAAGGTAGTTTGTTGTCATTCGACTTAGAACCTCCCACACGGATAATGTAGTTGTAGAAGGCATTGCGTAGGTCGATAAAAATAGCATCTGCCATTATCCTCGTGAAAAATATCTAGTAACAATACAATACAAATACTCTTTATTGAACACCACACAATAGAGAAAAAACCAGCCAAGTGCATGTCGGGCCACGCGCAAAGTATAGGGTTCCGAAGTTGACGATGTCCACAGTACCTTTCTAAGACTTATTAGCATCTAGCTAGCGCACGTCATACCACTGGTATGACGTGCCCGCCCGACGCCCCTGCCGCTCGAGAAAAATCATCATCATAAGTTGGTCGACTACTCGTAAGTTTGTATAGCCTACTTAGCTCTGATAGTTTTCCTTTCAACTACGTTATATATGCCATAACCGTGTTTTTTTTCAGCCATCCAAATACCACCATTTAGCTGACAGGGGGGGGGACACGTGACTCTAACAAAAAATAGCACTTTAAAGCCTAATATTTCACAAACGCATCACTAAACCAAAAAATGGTTATAACAAACCCACAATATTTTTTAAAGACCTATTCAAGGATATACCGCACCATGAGGTACGCAGGAAAAAAAAATTCCATCCCCACTTTACGAGTAGGGGAGGTACCCTATAAAAAATATATTTCAAAATTTTATTGTACCACTTTGTCAGCGTAAGTAATATGTATATTCATGCCAAATTACAGCTTTCTAGAACTAAGCACCTTCGAGCAATAGTGCGGACAGACGGACGGACGGACGGACGGACGGACGGACATGGCGAAACTATAAGGGTTCCTTGAGGACTTCGGAACCCTAAAAGAGGACAGAACAAAAAGATCAGGAAAACATGTTGTTAGGTATACAGCAGGCGGTCTTATCGCTAATAGAGCGATCTCTCGCAGACAACCTTTTGGTAGTGGACATCAAGTAAAAGAGATAAGTTGGTAGGCGATGCTCGTAATGACCATATTATTATTATAAATGCGAAAGTAACTCTGTCTATCTGTATGTCTGTTACCTCTTCACGCTTCAACCGCTGGACCGATTGAGATGAAATGTGGCATGGAGATAGTTGGGGTCCCGCGAAAGGACATAGGCTACTTTTTATCCCGGAAAAAAGCATGCGGGAGCGCGATAACCGAATCCCACGCGGGCGAAGTCGCGGGCAGAAGCTATTATATTATAAATACATACATACCAGAAATCATAAATATAAACATACATAATAATAAATATATAGTCATAATGGGCCCGCGTGGGGACTATAGCCCAAACCCTCTCGTGATGAAAGGAGGCCTGTGCCCAGCAGTGGGACGCAAATAGGCTGTAGTAGTCATAACACTAATATAATAAATAAACATAAATAAACTACGTACAGTCTAAAAGAAACTATACATGGTGGGTCAGAAAATATGGCAAATAATTAATCCACAGTATCGGCTATCATCCTAAGTATATTGTATAGGTCTTTAATTTTTATCGAGTTGGTAAAAAAAAAATGCATATGGGATTGGTTGTGTGAGCGACGCCTGAATCCTATACAAAATATATTTTTTTTACCAACTCAAAAAAAATTAAAGGCCTATACAATATACTTAGAATCGATAGCCGATACTGTGGGTTAATTATTTGCCATATTTTCTGACCTACCATGTATAATGATCGGCTGTCATTAGTTTCCTTTAGCCCAGATGAAGAAGAGGAAAAAATATCAAAAAGCAAGTGATAAGAAATGTTTTTAAAGACAGCGAGAGATTGCGCACGCCTAAGGTAACTACTAACGTTTCGCAGTTCCTTTTAAAAGTGGTGATTTTCAGTTAAAACTTCTATGGGCAAGTCGGTCCAGGTCACCCTCTACGTAGGTATAGACCGGAAGGTAGTGACAGAAAATTCCGAACCATTTGTACCAGGCTGGTGACTCTACAGGGGTCTAATTACGTAATGACGAAAAGGAAAATCATGGTCATAGCGCCAGTAACGGGGGCCCAATCGCGTGAGCGTTAATCGAACGTGTCGTGAACGTACGTGGTGATCTACTGAAGGGAGGCCACATTACTCGTAAAAGTAGAGATCTTCTACTATCTAAAGTTCCGCGCCTTCACATTTCAAAACGCTTCAATGTATTTAAAAAGCACCACCAACACTCGCAACACATGTGTGCGTGCTGAGACAGCCATCAACTATGCGTTGAGAGTGTTGGTGGTGCTTTTTAAATAATAATAAAAAAATTGAAGCGTTTTGGGCGCGGGACTTTAGATAGTAGAAGATCTTCTAGTCGAAACCGACAAGCTTGCTTGGAGAAAGTTATGAATGAATGTGGAGGGAGCGGGGAGATTGGCTTAGGTTGAAGCTGGTTGCATTTTGCGGTCTCTGCCTCTACTACTACAGCCTATTTTCGTCCCACTGGGCACAGGCTTCCTGTCATCTCAAGAGGGTTTGGGCTCTAGTCCCCACGCGGGCCCAGTGCGGATCGGGGATATCACGCACATCTTTGAATTACTTCGCAAATGCGTGCAGGTTTCTTCACGATGTTTTCCTTCACCGAAAAGCTCAGTGGTGAATTCAAATTGAATTTCGCACATAAGTAAACTTAGAGGTGCGAGCCGGAATCGAACCTCCGATCCTCTGCATAGAGGCGGCAGGTCGAACCACTAGGCCACCTCGGCTTTGTACGGTTTCACGATCTCTGCGTACCCTAACCGAAAACAGGCGTGTGGTTATGTATGTTGGTAGGTATGTATGTATCCTAAGGCTTTAAACAACCACCAATACCCCATACCACATCATAATTGAAGACAGACAGACAGCGCTTTTCGAATAAGTAATACCTATAGATTAATGAATGTAGATAGCTAAAATGGCTGATGATGGTTTAAGGCCGTGGTGGCCTAGTGGTTCGACCTACCGCCTCTCATGCAGAGGGTCGGGGGTTCGATTCCGGCTCGCACCTCTAAGTTTACTTAATGTGCGAAATTAAATTTGAATTTACCACTGAGCTCTTCGGTGAAGGAAAACATCGTGAGGAAACCTGCACGCATCTGCGAAGCAATTCAAAGATGAGTGTGAAGTCTCCAATCTACACTGGGCCCGCGTGGGGATTATAGCCCGAACCCTCTCGTGATGAGAGGAGGCCTGTGCCCAGCAGTGGGACGCGAATAGGCTGTAGCAGTAGTAGATGGCTAAAAAGGTGTCAAAATATCAGTGTCGATTTTTTACAGAAACTTAATATATTTTACGTCACACCAGGCCGAAAACCGGGATTTACCGCCCTTGGGCGCTACAAAAAATCCCTCTTCACGGCCAGGTGGTGACGTAAAATCGTATACTAACCACGGGCGGTCGTAAAGAAATCCTCAGACTGCTAGATTATAGCCCTCGCCTCCGGCTCGGGCCTCAATTACCCGCGATCTGAGACTTTCTTTACTTGACCGCCCTAGGTGTGTAATGTACTATAAGATCAAGCAACGAAACGTCCAAATAAACCAAAATGAAGTCGCAAATAATGAGCAATCCCACAAAACCCCAATTTTATTTTGCGGAGTCTTAGATAGCTCTGCTGCGGTCCATTATCTGTCCTAGGGGACTCGAAGATGAGCTCTGTTCGGGTAATTGGGCGCGATGGACAGACGGAATGACAGACGCGGTTTTTGGGTACAAATCCACCTCATTAATCTATTCTAGATTAATGTACGCCTTTTGGGGTCCTCACCCACGGCAACTTTTTGTAGCGATGCTGTTGCGCTATTCATAGCTATCATTTTTACTCCTTTGTGTAAGAAAAAATTTTTAAATAAAAAAATAAAAACCGCCTTCAAACTCCGACAGACTGCGATGTCAATGTCAAGTTCACTATATGATTATCATTTCTTTGGGTCGGTTCACTTGACACCGACTTCGCAGTCTGTCGGAGTTTGAAGGCGGTTTTTATTTTTTTATTTAAAAATTTTTATTCGGCTACTGTTTCCAAACATTACTATAGAAGTACATAAGTAACTCTGAAGTCCTCGAAATTGACACCAAAATCATCTACGTGCTAGCAAATTTGGAGGAGTTCCCTCATTTTCTCATGGATCCCATCATCAAAACTAAACCAAAATAATATGGGACCAACTTGGAAGTACCACCTTTCGAACAAAAAAAGAATCATCGAAATCGGTTCACGTTTACTATTTATTTTTGGTGAACATACATAAAAAAAATAAATAAAAAAGATTCCGACGAATTGAGAACCTCCTCCTTTTTTTGAAGTCGGTTAAAAAGGATAGCGATATGAGTAGCGCGGCAGTGTCGCTACCAGAAGTCGTGGGCGACGGCTCTTAGGTTTTTTTTCTGTACCTATAAATGAGTGGTAAATATTCAAAGTTGAATTTCCATTACACCACCTATCTGAACCTCTTCTCATCAAGAGGATTTGGGCTATAAACAGTGCCTCCGCGCGCCGCGTGCGGATTGGGGTCTTCACACACAATCACAATCTTGAATTACGTGCAGGTTTTCTCACGATTTATTCGTTCATCAAAAAACTCAGTGACAGGGCTTGAAACCGGTTTTTGCCCCCATACAAATAAACCGGTTTGCTTATCGTTCTTTCGTTTAGTATTTCATGTTTAATAAGGCTATAAAATAATACGAAGTAATAACCTGAATACACTATGGAGTTCCACATAAAGAGTATAAAATAATTCTAAATATTTGGCTATTTCGGGGTTTTTTCAATTAACCGGTTACAAGCCCTGCTCAGTGATAATATCATATTGAATTTCGCACATTAATAATATCAGAGGTGCGAGCCGGGATCGAACTTTCGCCCACTGGATGAGAGGCGGTAGGTCGAACCGCTAGGCCACCACGGCTTTTTTAACACAGACCGTCATAATTCATTATAATCATTTCGCATAAAACAGACACAAAACACTCTTTGAGATTAAAAACTCTAAACCCCGAACACCCATTTCGGGGATCGTCAACCGGCTTAATTTCGGCAGTCGTCAACCGTTTTTAGGATTTCTCTAAAAATTATGTCTACACGTTTTACTTTATAAAAAAAGCGCATTAAATAATCAAAACACATATAATAAAACTCAACAGGGTCTCTCGATCTGGGATTCGAGGGTCTGTACATGGAAGATATTCGAAAAAAAGTTGGCTGGGGATACTTAAAAGAATCGATAAAAGAACACATTCCAACAGAATTTTTGTCTGTTGTCTGTTTATCTGTTTATTTGACCGCGCATCACGTGAAAAATACTGGACCGATTTTAATTTAGAAATTTGGTATTAAAACGGAAATATTATTTTCATTTTCAATATCAGCATTCATTTGACAACCGCGACAACACAAGTCAGACATTAAATCTACTATGACAGACAACTTACGAATAGCTTTTTCCATAATAAATGCCTATTATTTGATAACTACAGAGTGCCTGTGTGATTTGTTAAGCTAAGAAATACATGTTTCATGCTATTATGGAGAATAAACGAATTTGTTTTTGTATTTGTAATAGCCTCATTTAGGCTGTAACCACGCGAAGAAAGCCTAGCCGGTGCCAAGGGCCAGCATTCCTTCAAGACGTCATGTTTATTTCTAGAATTATCTCCTTAGAGCAGCGATCGTGAACCTTGATTGCGGCGTTTAATATCAACGAGGCGCGATTATAGCGACGCCGGCGCACGTGCCGCCGATTCTTCGCGACGTGCCGCGAGGAGCGTAATTTTAAGGAATATTCTTAAGACCACCTGTGCCATAACTCTTTAGTGATGGGCGAGGATGGTGGGTTTTTTTAAATGCTGGGTTACAAAATGTGTAAAGGTATAATATACCTTAAAAAACCGTGGTGGCCTAGTGGTTCGACCTACCGCCTCTCATGGTCGGGGGTTCGATTCCGGCTCGCACCTCTAAGTTTCATCATCATCATCATCATCATCATTTCAGCCGAAAGACGTCCACTGCTGGACATAGGCCTCCCCCAAGGCTCGCCACTCAGACCGGTCCTGTACTTCCACCGGTTTCCCGCGATCTTCACGAGGTCGTCGCTCCATCTTGTTGGAGGCCTACCGACAACTCTCTAAGTTTAAGTCTCTAGTTTATTTTCAACCTCTAAGTTTACTTATGTGCAAAATTAACAACTGCTAGGCACAGACAGGCTTTCTCTCATCACGAGAGGGTGTGGGTTATAGTCCCCACGAATATCCTTCAATGACTACGCAGATGCATGCAGGTTTTCCACTGAGCAAAAATCTCAGTGGTAAATTCAAGTTGAATTTCGCTCATAAGTAAAATCAGAGGTGCGTACCGGATTGCGAGGCGGAGGTCAAACCTCTTGTCTCGGCTGACATTTAACTAGAGGGATAAATGAGGCAAAACAAGGAGGACTGTTTTGTAATAAGTATATTATAGCAGTCAGATTTTTGCCAACATTTCAAATGTTCCCGTAAATCCGTACATCCCTAGCCTTTAATGAGAGTCGTTAGGCCCTCGCGGAGTAAATAAAAATTTGCAACCGTTTCAACCAGATGCCGCGATACGGGGACGTTTTTGTTACCGGGTTATGGGGAGGCTGATTTGGATGGGCTCGTGCTAAAAAAATCCATCTATACAAGGTGTTAGTCGAAGGTGGAAGACCACACTGCAGGTCACCAATGCGATGGACCGACCACGTAAAGGCTGCCATTAATGGATCTCTTCAAGGAGGCAGGTTTTTTTTATACCAATGGTATAGGCAAACGAGCACGCAACACACCGGATGGTAAGTGGTCACTGCGGCCCACGGACACCGAAATCCTATGATCCCCATTAAGAAACCATGAGATCTCGAATGCGTTGCCTAGCCTGAGGCCTAAGATGGAATGCCTCTGTGTCAGTAATTTCACCGGCGGCCTTAAACTCCTACTGGAACACAACATTACAGTGCGAGCACTGCTATTTGGCGGTAGGTTAGCGGGGAATTCAATTTGTATTTACCACTGAACTTTTCGGTGAAGGAAAACATCGTGAGGAAACCTGCACACATCTGCGAAGTAATTCAAAGATGTGTGTGAAGTCCCCAATCCGCACTGGGACCGCGTGGGGACTATAGCCCAACCCTCTCGTGATAAGAGTAGGCCTGTGCACAGTAGTGGGCCGTAAATAGGCTGTTGTAGTAGCGGGGAAAGACGGTGGTACCTCCCCGGACGGACCGAGCGCCGGGCCCTACCACTAGCAAGGCCCTCCGTGTGAACGAGACCTAATACGTTAATATGACGTGCAAGTTCCAACTGACGTTAAAAGCGACAAGGTACAATAGCAACTTATGTTGACAGCAGAATGCTTAATATCCGCTCTGTGATGGCATCGTTAGCGAGCATGCGCGGAAGTGAGCCATCGGCGTGACGTCACAGATTCGAGGCACGTGTCCGATAAGATGGAATAGACTGATATCACAGAATATTTAATAGTACTACGTACAGAATGGTCACGGAATCACCCGCCTGAATCTAGCCCGCGCGCAATTCGCACCCGACTCGCCGTATTTATATCTTTGTCTAGCACCCATAATACAAGCGTCGCTTAGTTTGGGGCTAGGTCAATACGTATATATGTGATCTGTCCCAGGATATTATATTATATATTATTATTATTATTAATTCCAGCAGTGGACGTCTTTCGGCTGAAAATGCGCATCCAAGTTGAAATAAAAGATTGAACCTACATTTGTATTCCGCAATCGTTAGGGCCCGTCAGTCGCACAAATAACGTGATTATCAAAAAGCGTTTACCGCATAGTGCGCGTGATTGATTGCCGCCGAATGATTTATATGGACAGGCCGATCGGGGAAACGGAGACGGGCGGGTGAAAAAACGCTGCGTTTTTGAGGTATTGCAACAAAACAGATTAATAAAGTTTTTTCAAAAATTGAATTTTCGAGTCACGCTTTTATTGCTGACTGTGTTTTTGTAAATCCTTCATCTACCCTTCAAGACGAATCAAACGAGCCCAAATTCGATGGGTTTATGTAGTTTTATTATGGAGTTCCTATGGCTACCTTCCAGCTCCATCATCAGATCAGCTCCACGTCATCATAATATTGCACTGTCACGCGATTTACATACAACAACAACAATTTACATATTCGTGTAAAATTTCAGCTCAATCGGAAATCGGAAAGTGGGTCAAATTAACTTGCAAGATTCCATTACATAGTTACGTACATACAGGTCGACCTAATAAAAGCGTGTTAAAAACGCATTCTATTCTGTTCTATTCTATTTAAAAATCTTTCCGGTTGAATCCCAACTAATATAGTAGGTAATTATATTGTAATGTGGTATCGTTTGTTTGTTTTTTCCGTCATAGAAGTCAAAACAGGGCTATGGATTATTGTGATTTTATTGTGAACATAGTTTCGTGTGCAATGCAAATTCTCATCTTCACAGTTTACTGTAACAATATTTACTTTTCTGCAACTATAGTCGCCGCTGATTCTAAAACTGGTCCAGTAAGTCATTCAAAACAAAAAGTTAAAGCCAAACATACCTTATATATGCCGAATTTTCAGGCATATTGCCTTTTATCGTTTATGATTAATATCAAATCTACATTTTAACAATTATTGAAATTGAAAAGACATGGAAGTTCAATATGTTACTCAAAACAAATCAATCATTTATTCAGCAAATTGGTCACATATGGGCACTTTTACACGTCAGAAATGAATTTACCAGCGCTTCTTAGATTAGAATTGTTGTCATTAGTGTAAAAGAAATTATTGTAATTGAAATAGAGACGCACCAGAAACGCTTGGGACCCGCGCGTCTGCTGTGCGTGCCTTCGGCGGGCCGCATTTACATGTATTTGTTAATTCCGGGCCCGATCCGTCTTCGACGGAGATTGCCGATCGGATCGATCCGCCATATTGGGGCATCTGGCACATTGGCGTACGAAATAGTACACTGATACGCCACACGGCGGACACGGGCTATAAAATACTATTTATTTATTTAATTTTAGACAGGCAGCAATTCGCTGATGCGTCTAAATCATATTTTCACAAGAGTTTATTTCGATCACAATTCGAATGAAGTGTCAAACGTTTAAGTGTGAGGACGTCTGTGTGCGTGCGAGGACGTCTGTATACTTGACACTTGTAAATGTGTGTGACGCGTGTGTACCAGTACGCGAGCCAAGATTCACTCACCATCTCCGGATGAAACAAATGACGGTAAGGCGAATCGGGCGCGAGTTGCGCGCCCGATTCGCCTTACCGTCCGTGGCCATTCTGTTCGTAGTAGGCGGTACTATTCAATATTCTGTGCCGATACTAGTAAAACTGTAATTTTAGACATACAATAGTACAGGCAAAAAACTTAGCAGAATGATCACGTCTATGTAGTAGTATCCTGTCTGTACTCGAAAGTTGTCATTCCCTATTTGAATTTTCCTCGAATTGTCATATCAATTTGGAACACAACTACATACAATAGGTCATTTTCTTAAGTTTTTCACCTACATACTTACCTATTGGCGTGTTTATTATTTATTTATTTATTTATTGAAACTTCATTGCACATACAAAATGTTGTATACATTGGCGGACTTAATGCCTAAAGGCATTCTCTACCAGTCAACCATAAGGCCAAACAGAAAGAAAAATGAGTAGGTGCATCAATATCAGAAAGAAACTACAGAAATACAAGAAAGATAACAAATAATTTCTAAAGAGGATAAATTTACATAAACGTACATAAAAATTATATAAAAGATAAACATACATAAACTAATACATACATAAACCAGCCGCACGAAGCAAAGAAAAATATGAAGGATTCGAAATCTACGCGACCTGCTCAAACAAATGCTTACGCAGCATTCGCTTGAAGGAGAGCTTGGTTTGAGCTTGTCTAATATCTAGAGGTAGCGAATTCCAGAGGCGGATTGCCTGAAGGGTGAAATAATTAGAAACAAAACCCGTGGAGTGAGAAGGAGTGACGAGTTTAAGAGAACGAGAGGAACGCAGATCACAACCGGGACGAGGAGTATCGTGTTTTCATATTGTGTATTTCCTTGGCACGCTCTGTAGCCGGCTTGATGTATCGTAACGTGTGAGGTATCTTGATTGTGAGAGTCACACTGGGTAGATTAGATAGGTACCTACCTGTGTCAAAAAGTTTGTATGCAATTGGGACTTTTTTATTTTTTCAAAAATCGAGTTAATTAATACGTGCGTAGTGCTAAAAATAAACCTAACAGCCACTACTTCTATTTCGGCAATTTTGATTGTAGCTTTAATGAACGCGTGTTTAAGTATCTCACGTAGATCTCATAATAATAGTTATTTATGAAAAAAAAAACGTTTAATTACCGTCGCATTAAGAAATTAAGCCGTACTTTCAACGAGGACGTTTCTCAATTTTTTTTGCTAATTCTTTGAAAGCTGACGAAGCTTAAATGTGAAGCTTTAAAGATTATCGTGTTTCGCAGCTTTTCTAATTGCTCTGACAAATATCCCGGAGGCGCGTGGGAAGGTATAAGATCGCTCGTTAAAAATATTAAAGTTTCGAAACTTTTCTGAGAAATTTCCATTTTAATCTTTGCGATTTAAGTTTCAGTCTGAAGTGTTCTGAGAAATAGAAAAAGCGTCTATTAATACCGGTAAAGGAAGTAGGATTAAATAAATATTATCTTAGTACTTACCTAATTTACCTAACCGCAATTTCAGCGCTATCGAAAGTAAACGTTCCAATAATGTTGCTAGGATACAATACAAATAAACTTTATTGAACAAAACCAAAACAACAAACACCAAAACATCGTGAGGAAACCTGCAGGCATCTGCGAAGCAATTCAAAGATGTGTGTGAAGTCCCCAATCTGCACTGGGCCCGCGTGGGGGCTATAGCCCAAACCCTCTCGTGATGACAGGAGGCCTGTGCCCAGCAGTGGGACGCAAATAGGCTGTAGTAGTAATAGCAGTAGAACACCAAAAAACAATTACACAAGTAAATACAATTAACAAAGAAGAAGGGTGACAACAGGCGGTCGGATATATTGTAGAAAGTAAATGCAAAAAAAACAAAATGCTAGTATAGAAAATGAGCTGAAGATTAGGAA
Source organism: Aethes cnicana (assembly GCA_963971205.1). NCBI lineage: Eukaryota > Metazoa > Arthropoda > Insecta > Lepidoptera > Tortricidae > Aethes > Aethes cnicana. The sequence goes on from OZ020297.1 coordinate 9,403,153, forward strand.
ATTTCTCAAGGTAGTTAGACGGAAGAACTGTACCAATCTTTTCTAATAACGGAAGTTACAAGTTTCAACCGACAAAATCCTCAAAATATTTCTCCATTTGATTAATTTGTAAGCAAATTGATGGCAATTTCTCTCGGCCGAAAGATCCTTCATTCCCGCGTGAGGAATACTCCTGTCCCTGTCTTACACTTCACATTAGAGAGGGACAGGGCACCACATTAGTCATACGCATTAACACATCAGTTTTGGCTACACATTTTCAGCTGCGTCCTAAGAGACCCCACACAATAGCGTTTTTTCAAAACCTTCAAAGACTTAGCTGAAAAATAGCTGAAGGTGAGGTTTTTTTATTCAAATTCCTTGAATATGCAGTAGCATTAAAAATAATAGATATTAAGTTCATGGTTGTGAGGTCAGATAAAGCTTAATTTATCTTTTTTAACCTAATTTATTCGACTGTAAATTAACATTCAGTTTCATCCGTATTTATTTTGCACACCTTTATAAGTATCTACAAGTTATAAAACTCGGCACGGGCTTCATCACCGTCCGAGTCATCATCAAGACCTTTTTTCATCATCTTCTTCAGTCATCATTTCATCATTTATGACAGGTATGGCTAATAAGTAGTAAAATTAATTAAATTCAACAACCTCCTAAGACCTCTGAGCTAGTGTGGGAGGTCACTAAGACTTCCATTTAGGAACCATTAAGTAATTTTTTCAATCTCGGCCGTCGGCTTTCGGCGATGAGTCCTTAATTCGGCTAAAACAAAACTCGGCGACGATGAGTAATCTGCAACAATTTTGCACTGACATAACATATAGCTCTTGGTGTGTGGTACAAAAATAAAAATAATACAATTTAAAACATTCGCTCAAGAAAACTTTTTTTACGGGACTTTTATTGCTAATGATAGAAAAACAAGCTAACGGCCCACCTATTGGAAACTTGTCACCGACGCCTATACACAGTAATGAACTTCCCAGCACTTACTCCAGCAGTCTTAGATTTAAGTTTAAGTTAGGGACTATACATCCCTTCAATGTAATTTTAGTACGTACCTATATGTATATTTTATACATGTAATGCAAATGTAAAGTGGTTTTTTTTTAAAAAAAAAGGCCCTCTGCTTGATTTTGTTGCGGCGCTTCTTCTCAAGCAATGGGTCTAGGAAGCGCTGGTAATTTTTTTTTCTGACGTGTAAAAGTGCCCCTATGTGGCCAAGTTGCTGAATAAATGATTGAATTTTGTATTTGAATCGAAGGAACTATTGCGACTTTTTTGTGGCACTAATTTCTATACATCTGAACTGAACTACAGCGACATAACCTTTCGATTTTGTTTCTTTCCAAAAGCTGAAAGAACAAGCGAGACATTTTTTTGGCACTAGTTCATTTCAATGTACTTACCATTAAGAGTTTCTTCAAAAAACTTCGATATGAACTAAGTCCTTAGAGCTTTTTCATGTATTGTAAATCCTTAAAATGAAATATTTTGGTTTTGTCCGTCAATTCACTTTTAATTCAATGTGTGATGATTAATTCGTAAATCTTATTTGCAACAATCAAAATGAGATAAGAGATGATGGGAGAAGGCCTGTGCCCAGCAGTGGGCCGTAAATAGGCTGTTGTAGTAGTATTTGAAATGGCAACTCAACTCTGTAACAATTTGAAGTGGCAACATCCCATCACTTGCACCAAACGTAAACTTTAAAAAGCTTTTACAATAATCGTTTCGGTTTAACACTGATATTTCAATCCGCTGCCCGCCCGGTTATCCATCCGGTTATCCGGCCGGCAATCCGGCCCGGTTGAACACGAGCCGGTGAAAAAAAAATGGACACCCAATGCGAGTAATTGGTGAATTGAATAGCAGTGCTCGCACTGTTGTTTCCGATAAGGTCGCGTAAGATTAACAAAATACTATGGAATGTAAACTTTTGTAGTAAAGAAAATGTTTGAAAAATTCTGCGGAAAAGCATGTAAAGATATTGTGTCTAGTTTTCTTTTTAAAGCCGTGGCCGTCAGCTAGTTAAATTAATGTTTTTTTCCTGGATTAACTCATTAAGCTATAATGACGTAAAATTTATTGTCTGTTTCATGCAAGCAGGCAGTAAACGCTCCATTACTTTAGCTCAACGTGAGTTAATCGGTTTATGGCTACCATTATCAACATATCCCGTTCTCTTACATGTAGCTATCTATGTAGATTACCTAGTGGATTAAACTCTGCTCCGGTGCTAAATAGTATTTAGAACAAACAGGCAAAAACGAGACTATGTTATATAGGTACTATAGCTTCTACCCGCGACTTCGTTCGTGTGTAATTCGGTTATAGTATTCCCGCGGGACTAAGCGTTCTTCCGGGATTTTCGATTTAGTCAGTGACAGACTTTCTCGAAACCAGCAATGTACGTCTGACTACTACTGACTTGAATATTCTCCGCCATCTTAAACTATCATCGTCAATATTTAATATAATTTACAGAAATTTTCTTCCTCAAGAACCCACTCTATCTATTAAAAAAAACCGCATTAAAATTCGTTGTTGTTTTAAAGATCTAAGCATACATACCCAAGTAACAATTTCTGGTTCTATAGTAGCCCATAGAACATTTCTCAAAACACCACCTTAGCCCTATAAAAGGCCATAGAAGGTTGAGTAACGCCGATCTGGCGCAGTTATATCTCCATTTAGTGATATAATGGAACCGTAGCAGCTTTAGTTGTGACGTTTTAGGTCTGTAAAGGTGATGTAATGATGACTCGTATTACAATTTAGTGACATACGGGCCACAGTAACGCTAATGTAGTGCTTTTTTATTCTGTAGTAGCGTTCGTTGATTCCCTTATAGTCCTATTTTAGTCTATAGTAGAATCCGTGATTCCTACTGAGGCGCTTTCTCGGCAAAGTTTGGTATTGTGTGTTTTTGCTGTGAACTTCATTGACGGACAACAAAAATAATTCAATTATATAAAGGAGTAATATTCTATCGTGGTAAGTTTATGTTATCTTATTTAGACATTTAATATTTCGATCAATGCTGCAAAAAGCACGTGCGACTAAAGTTTTACTGATAGAATAGTATTTGATTTGCTTAGTATTTTCAATGCGCCCTCGATTAATTGAGTTTTGAATAAAATATATTGATATTATAAAATTAAATTCACAGACATTTCTACTTTAGAGCCATTAAGTACATCCGTGGGTCTTATCGGCTCACTATAGTACCACCGACTCCTGTCATGTCAAAGTTTGAGTATAAAAGTAACTGTTCACTTCCTTTATGTGCTTTTTTATCCTATGACCGATCTACAAACTCCATTATAGAAAGTTTCGGCCATATAAAAGAGTCATAGTCACAACTATCGTACGAGCCTATAATAGGGATTCAAAAACAATTAGAACACTTTTAAGTACTATAAAAATGTCCTAAAAATCGATTATAAAACAAAACCGCTCTATTACGGCGTCATTATGGCTACTAAAGACCATGTACTATAGGAGTGATTTGTGGAACCACAATATCGCAAAAACCTTGTATAGTAGAACGTTCATCACTGCTAAAACGCAAGATTTATAGCGGTTGTCCGGGAAACTTTATAGCGCAAATTAGATACATAATGGTGATTTCAATCACTTTTATACAGTAACATAGCTCTTTAGTGGCTATATTTGAAGATTTTATAGCACTTGACTATAATAGCCCTATAAAATGGTTCTATAAACCTTTACATCAACAATTTATAGGATAATTTGGCTCTTTAGCTTATAGAGCAAGAATGTGTTCCCAAACGCCTTTATACAACTGGTAGTCACCGCTAAGACCTTTATACGACGTTTACTGGACCTTTTAGTGATGATAACCCAAGTTATAGGGCCAAAATGTTACTTGGGTAGGGACAGACAGACAGCGGAGCGACTTTTGTTTTATACTATGTTAGTGATGTGAGAAATCCATACCTACTATAAATGTAGGTAAGTGTGTTTAAATGTTGCTTTTTTTAGGGTTCCGAAGTCCACAAGGAACCCTTATAGTTTCGCCATGTCCGTCCGTCCGTCTGTCCGCACTATTGCTCGGAGATGCTTAGTTCTAGAAAGCTGAAATTTGGCATGAATATACATATTAGTTACGCTGACAAAGTGGTACAATAAAGTTTTGAAATATATTTTTTATAGGGTACATCCTCTACTCGTAAAGTGGGGATGTATTTTTTTTCTTGCGTACCCAATGGTGCAGCATATCGTTGAATAGGTATTAAAAAAATATTGTGGGTTTGTTAAAACCATTTTTTGATTAAGTGATGCGTTTGCGAAATATTAAGCTTTAAAGTGCTATTTTTTGTTAGAGTCACGTGTCTCCCCCCCCCCCCCCCCGCCAGCTAAATGCTGGTATTTGGATGGCTGAAAAAAATCACGGTTGTGGCATGTATAACGTAGTTGAAAGGAAAACTATCACAGCTAAGTAGGCTGTACAAACTTACGAGTCATAGTCGACCAAGTTACGAAATGATTAAAAAACCAATGATTTTTCTCGAGCGGCGGGGCGTTGGGCGGGCACGTCATGCCACAGGCTAGCTAGATGCTAATAAGTCTTAGAAAACTGTGGGCATCCTCAACTTCGGAACCCTATAATTTGCGCGTGGCCAGACACGCACTTGGCCGGTTTTTTTGCCTTTTTTCCTTCATGTCAGAAGAGACGCAGGGATTTTGATAAGATTACTTTCCGACTTCTCCATACTGACCATCCATTTGGATTAATCACGCTGTAGATATACTCGTAAACTCCTGTATTTTTTCCTGTTTGTCATAAATTATCTCCGAAGTTCAACAATTTAATTAGGTACCTATAATAGTTTATTTGCGACACAATGACAAATCACTCGGCCAAATCCGGTGCATTTTTCACAGTTTTCGCAGACGTAGGAACTGTACCGTTGCCAACGAAGATTCATCCTGACGGGAACCGACTTCCGGTTCTTTTTGCCGAGAAATTTATTGCTAATTATATTAAGAAAAGGTAAAACTATTCTCTTGTAATAATGGGGATGTTTATAAGGCATTCGATTCATGACATGCCTTTACTATTGCCGAAATAAAATGCTTTTTCAGATTGACTAAATACTCGTATAAGCACTTATAATATAGGCCGCGGTGACCAGTTACTATCAGGTGAGCAGTGTCCACTTTTGCCTACTACTACTATTCCAGCCTATTTACGTCCCACTGCTGGGCACACAGGCCTCCTCTCACCACGAGAGGGTTTGTTTGGGCTATAATAGTCCCATCATATGCGGGCCCAACGCGCATTGGACACTTCACACATCTTTGAATGACTGCGCAGATGCGTGCAGGTTTCCTCACGATGTTTTCCTTCACCGAATAGCTCAGTGGTAAATTCAAATTGAATTTTACACATAAGTTAACTTAGAGGTGCGAGCCGGGATTGAACTCGCGTTCCTCTGCATGAGAGGCGGTAGGTCGAACCACTAGGCCACCACGGCTTCTTTGCCTACTATATAGTAACACAAAAAACTTTCGTTAACCAAGTAAAACATTGCGAAGAAACCATGAGACAACTATAATAGTTATAGTATAATAATTATGGAGCCATTAGAGGAATCTTACCTTGAGTAAAAGGCTGTGATAGTCTTGTGGTGGTTTGATGCAGATGTCGGGGGTTCAAATATGATCAGCTCTCTCACAATATACTTACGTGTGGAACTCAATTTAAAATCCGATTTTTTCATCGTGAGGCACGCATGTAACGTATTTATGAAGCAACTAAAGGATGTGAAATTCAAATTGAATTTCGCACATTAAGTAAACTTAGAGGTGCGAGTCGGAATCGAACCCCCGACCTTCTCACCTCTCTAAAGATGTCTGTGAAGTCCCCAATCCGCCTGCGTGGGGACTATAGCCCAAGCCCTCTCGTGCTCGTGTGTGCCCAGCAGTGGGACGCAAATAGGCTGCAGTAGTAGTAGTAAAGGATGTGACTGAAGTCCCCAATCCGAACTTTACCCGCGTGGGACTAAATCCCAACCCCTCTTGTGCTGAAAGGCCTGCGCCCAGCAGTGGGCCGTAAATAGTCTGTTGTGGTGTGGTGGTTCAAAATACATAAATATTCTAAATCTCATTTAAGCCCATTTGTGTTCAATAAATGTTTATTTGTTTCACCCTTCATAAATCCAGCGAATGTGTTCGGATCGGCCGCGTCCGGAAATCGAACCCGCTACCCCACTTCCGAAGTTTGCGGCTACGTTGGCACAAATAAACGACTCTGCTACAAATAGTTTAGTCGATTAGTAAAATAAAAGTTACCGCGTAGTTAAATAACGGAAATTTATAGCACAAAAGCACCGTAGAGAAGTTTAAAATTAGCGAAGTATCTTCTGTAAAATTAGGATAGTCTTACCCATCTAGCTAGCTGTGTCATCATCATTTATTTAAAATAAAGTACATGACATTACAGTTTAGGTAACCAATTTATCACGAACTTAACAATAGTACTTGAATTGAAACTTACTATACATATTTTTTTTTTCTGGACCCTTGGAGACTATACATCTCTAAGATCTTAGATTTAAGTTTAAGTTAGGGACTATACATCCCTTCAATGTAATTTTAGTACGTACCTATATGTATATTTTATACATGTAATGTAAATTTTGAAAAAAGGCCTTCTGCTTGAGTTTGTTGCGGCGCTTCTTCTCAAGCAATGGGTCTAGGAAGCGCTGGTAAATTCTTTTTCTGACGTGTAAAAGTGCCGCTATGTGGCCAATTTGCTGAATAAATGATTGAATTGAATTGAATTGAATTGAATTGAAAAAATAACAATTATATCAATAACAATGTTCAACCGTGGTTCAACCTTAACAATAAACACTGGACAACCTGTCATCCATCATCTCACAGTACCTCAGACACTCACGACACACATCCGTCCATCGCCATACAAACAGGTCGCACTCCGGTGCTGCTGCCAGGAGCTGCCATCACGTCAGCCGAAAGACGTCCACTGCTGGACATAGGCCTCCCCCAAGTCTTGCCACTCAGACCGGTCTTGTGCTACTCGCTTCCACCGGATTCCCGCGACGTTTACGAGGCTAGCCTAGCCTGTGTAGTATTGGTACCTAAGTCTTAAAAAACAACAAAAACTGTCACAAAATTATGATAGTTTTCGTGTGTTGTTGTAACTTAGCTCCAAATCATCATGAGTGGAACCAAATATGTATACTATTAAATATTCTGTGGTCAGGCTTAAAGAAGAACCGTCTGATATTTTAAAACTTATAACTACTTACCTAATGTCGATTTTTCAGAAAATTTAACTTACAGCTTAAAATTAAAAACATTTTCGAGCTCGAAATTTTAATACAATCGGATTATATTTAATTGTGTTTGTTCGTCTTTAGCGCATAAATCCGTTATTTATTGCTGAAAAAATACCGGCTTAAGAGGGCTTTGTTCGGAATAAATATTAGCGTTAAGAGAATTAAATTATGTTAACCGTTTTAAATTGGATTTTCTTTAAAATACCGTTTATTTAGATCAGTTTGGCTCAGTTGGTGACCGCTTGCTGTGCCGAGGATCGTGGGTTCGAATCCCACTAGTGGTATTTGGTGTAAAGAGCGCAAATATTTGAACTCAACTCATATTATTCACATGGTCCTCATATCAATATAACATGGTCCCGAGCTGCATACATCACCGTAATTAGCATTTCGGGCGTTTCTGCTGTCACGTCTACTCATAAGTACCTGCTCTACCTACTGAAAAAACGCTCACTAATTTCAGATATGCGAACCGGATTCGAACCCCCGACCCTCTACATGAGAGGTGGTAGATCAAACCACTAGGCTACCAAGGCTTTTTTAGGGTTCCGAAGTCCACTAGGAACCCTTATAGTTTCGCCATGTCCGTCCGTCCGTCCGTCCGTCCGTCCGTCCGTCCGTCCGTCCGTCTGTCCGCACTATTGCTCGGAGATGCTTAGTTCTAGAAAGCTGTAATTTGGCATGAATATACATATTAGTTACGCTGACAACTACTACTACTACTACTACTACAGCCTATTTGCGTCCCACTGCTGGGCACAGGCCTCCCCTCATCGTGAGAGGGTTTGGGCTATAGTCCCCACGCGGCCCCAGTGCGGATTGGGGACTTCACACACATCTATGAATTACTTCGCAGATGCGTGCAGGTTTCCTCACGATGTTTTCCTTCACCGAAAAGCGCAGTGGTCAATTCAAATTGAATTGAATTTCGCACATAAGTAAACTTAGAGGTGCGAGCCGGAATCGAACCCCCGACCCTCCGCATGAGAGGCGGTAGGCCGAACCACTAGGCCACCACGGCTTCAAACAAACGCTACGCTGACAAAGTGGTACAATAAAATTTTGAAATATATTTTTTTATAGGGTACCTCCCCTACTCGTAAAGTGGGGATGTAATTTTTTTTTCTTGCGTACCCCATGGTGCGGCATATCGTTGAATAGGTCTTAAAAAAATATTGTGGGTTTGTTAAAATTATTTTTTGATTAAGTGATGTGTTTGTGAAATATTAAGCTTTAAAGTGCTATTTTTTGTTAGTCACGTGTCCCCCCCCCCCCCCCCCCTGCCAGCTAAATGGTGGTATTTGGATGGCTGAAAAAAATCACGGTTATGGCATATATAACGTAGTTGAAAGGAAAACTATCACAGCTAAGTAGGCTGTACAAACTTACGAGTCATAGTCGACCAACTTATGAAATGATTAAAAAACCAATGATTTTTCTCGAGCGGCAGGCGCGTCGGGCGGGCACGTCATACCACAGGCTAGCTAGATGCTAGTAAGTCTTAGAAAGGTACTGTGGGCATCGTCAACTTCGGAACCCTATAATTTGCGCGTGGCCCGACACGCACTTGGCCGGTTTTTTAACGTTTAGTGTATTATAAACCCTGAGAACTTTATTTGTTTATTTGTATTATTATAGAAATAACAGATCACGGCAAAAAGTGCCTTAACATAACGACAGGTAAAGTGCAAACACATAATTCTTTTATGAGGCACTTTTCGCGTTTACTCGACAAATAAGGAAATTTACGCCATCGGCTTTTCATACTTCATTGCAAATACGCGATTTTATTATTGAATGAGTTTTCATTACTTAAATCAGAAATCGATAGGTTAACCACAAAATGATTTCTAGTTGTTTATTCACATAGCATGTTTTTACTAGCTCCTGCCTGCGACTTCGTCCGCGTGGAATTAGTTAATAGCTTTCCTTATAGTATAATTGCGACAGTAAGCTGTCTGTCTGTTTATTACCTACCATTGATGCCAAGCATACTAAATGAATGGCCCAAGGAAGTATGTCGAAATCTTGAGAACAATCCAAGCAAATGTAAAAAATATGTTATTAAATAATAATATATTTAATATATATATAACTTAGTACCTACTTAAATAATTAATAAATATATAAGAATAATATAAACGCTTGTAAGCGAACGACAACAGCGACAGATAAATCGCGCGCGGTTTTCGCTCGCTGTAGGTTTTTGTATGCATGCTATTTTTAAGATTTGAATAAATAAATAAATAATTAAAAAAAACCTCTTCACGCATTAACCCCTGGACCAATTTAGATGACATTTGGTAGAGATATAGTTGGAGCCCTGGGGAAGGACATGGCTACTTTTAATCCCGGAAATACGCATAGTTCCCGCCAGAACGCGATAACCGATTTTAACGCGGGTGAAATCGCGAGCAGAACCTAGTATTTTAATAAAACTCACTATTGTCCCCCTGTTGTCACCCTACTTTTTTGTTATTTGTATTTACTTGTGTATTGTTTTTTTGGTGTTCAATAACACTAATTTTTTAGAGTTCCATGTTACTAACATCTATGGACAATATATCCGAAATAAAATTAAATGATTTTTATTTATTATTTATTTAATAAAGTGTATTTGTATTGTATTGTATTGTTTGAATGCCATTTTCACCTGAGCCGCGCAAGATAAGATTAGAACCTTCTAATTGATTAATTATTTCTTGACTTTCACACCTTACACCTTAGTTGTTTCCTCCAATCTATTAGACTATCAATTCTCACATAATCATAATGTCAGCAGATTTTTAGTTTCCCTCCTGTTACCAATTGCTTTACAAAAGTAGAGTTAAGCATAATAATCCAACTGTACGGCAAACCCAAAATATCCGTGTACCATTCTAATGCAAATTTCGTTCCATACCGGCCATTAGGTCTCTTTTGGCTCCACGCCAGTACACGGTAGCACCGAAAAGGCAGTTAAGGATTGAAAATACACCACTTGCCATTTTTAAACAAGTTCGGGGACGCTCCTATTGACCCCTAAAGTCGTAGAGTTATTTAGGTTTCAATGCAAATGATACATTAATTGTAGGTGCTAACTTAATATAACAATTTTTAGTGATAAATTAATGTACCCATTAAAAATAAATAGCATGAATAACATTAAAAATTAGCTTAATAAGCTTAGGCGATGAAAATTGAAAACTAAACGATAAATTACTTATTTGTTTTTTTTTTAAAACTGACGTTTTTTCTCTTTCTCTTCTATAAATTACACTAATTAATCACTAAAAACATTCACATCATTTAAATTGTTACAGTTTTTTTTCAATTGTATGGACTATGCTTTGACCTTAGGTAAATTGTCCACTTTTCCGAAAAAGTCGTATACTTACTTGGATAATCCCCCCGTGTGTATCCATATTAATATTATCAATGCGAAAGTAACTCTGTATGTCTGTCTGTCTGTCTATCTGTTACCTCTTCACGCTTCAACCGCTGAACCGATTGGGATGAAATTTTGCATGGAGATAGTTGGGGTCCCCGGAAAAGGACATAGGCTACATTTATGCCGGAAAAACGCGATAACCGAATTCCACACGGGTGAAGTCGCGGGCAGAAGCCAGTGTTTGTATAATGCTTTCTTAACAAGGTGGATCTCTGTTGAGCAAATAAAAGTTTTCGTAGATATTATCAAGAGGGGAGGCCAGTAACGAGCCGTATTCGTTGACCAACTGTCGATTGTGGTTGTAAAATCGTATCTGAACTGCAAACACCGTTGGTCTATAGGATGCGGCGAAATTATAAAGCATGACCACCGTATGATTGATCGTTCCGCGCGGATTGTTTCTTAAAAAGCGTCTCATTATGTTTTCCATGCGCTTCCAACTGCCTCCTCGGTTCAAACTAAAGGGCTGCGGGACTATGTTGTGGGCTTCTTCACTACCGCCCAAAGAATGCTGTATTATGTGACCGTGATCATCACCCTCTAAGGGGTTTTGATTTGCAAAATTGACCTCGTCGTAGGGTTGCCTTGCGTTTCTGTGCCCCGTTCTCGTGCTGTACACGGCTCGCACGGCCATGGGTAATATGACTTGTGGATTCTGGAAAACATCGTGCACCACCCGTACCGAGTACGATACTACAGGATCACTGGTGGGATGTGGATACTCGTTACTCGGCTGTCGTACTTGTTCAGTCGGATACCAGGTTGCTATTAAATCTGCCATCTGCTCCACCGTATTAATCCCATCGAAAATCGACTCCAATTCCAAAGTGTCGATCTCATCGAGTGTGACGTCGTAGTAATCGTCGTTCCTTTTTCGACGGTGGACCAAAGGGCACGGCACTAAAGAATCTGTGTCATTGAACTTGCTCAATCGTTTCATAGCATAGCTGTGAAAACTTTGTATCACGTGCGACGCGTCCGGGCCGGGGTAGCATGGTGCATAATTTCCGCGCTCATCGTAACAGTGAAATGCAGTTTTCGAGTCATCACTAGCGACACAACTGGTTTCGCATCTCGTGGAGTAAGACGTTAATAGTTTAGGCACATACGCTACCTTGTTGGGTTTGCACGACTTATAGGAAAAAGGATATATGTAGCACCATTTTTTGTCGGCATCGCACTCTGCTTTACACGGGTATCTGTTGTCGTTACTGGCTGGTTTGCGTGTTAGAGCTATGGCGCCCTGTTTTATGCACTTGTGCCAAGTGGACTCTGTGACGCACCAATTCGCGTAGTAGTCGTCGTATTTAGCACATCCACTTGAGCACAGGTAGGTCTTGGATCCGTAATACTCGGTGTATTGTCTGATAGAAAATTTACTGGAAATTCTACATTCTCTGTGTTCGTCCGAAGAGCTGGAGCCCGTGCGGCAGAAGTCATTGTTGCGACCGAAGCACTGGCCCATACACTCCTCTCTGTGACCGGCGATGGTTGCGTACGCGGCAAAAAGTCCAATGGAATACTTTTCTTTTTCATAACTTGCCTCGGCGATGAAAACACAGCACGACCACACCAAAAGTAACGTTTTGCTACTCATCATGGTCGACTACACTATGGATACGTAAAAAAATCACACGCGCCTTATATAAGTAAGTGATTCAAGGACAAGAAGAAATGACCCCGCCAAGTTTGCGACGACGTGCCTGGGAATTCCGAGAGTTTGTTTATAGCGACTTTATCCGCGTGAACTTCGATAACCTGAAGGTGATACCGATACTATCATGCACTAACCACTAAGGAGATTCTCAATTCGTCTGTATGTTTCTTTTTTGTATGCATGTTCTTCGATTACTCCGTCAATTGTGGACCGATTTCGATAATTCTTTTTTTAATCGAAAGGTTGGATTTCGGCATCAATTTCAAAGACTACAGTTATACTTACGTCTTTGTATGAATGTTTCGAAACTGTAGCCGATATAATATTTTTTAATAAAAAACTTCAAACTCTGACAGCCTGCAAATATTATATGACTTACAATATATTATATTATGTGACCAAATAAGTGATTTTTTTAGCATATAGTTTTTTATTTCCATATACAGTTTTTTTAGTGTTAGATGAATCTAGGGCTAGGCTAAGCATTTTTATACGATAAACTGAAAACTTTACTACCTAATGTTCTAATTTTCAAGTTTATAATTAAGCGATATAAGCGTGAAACAGAAAATGTTTGATCCAAGATGACGGTCAATGGAGAAATGGAACCTTAATGCAAAAAAAAATTCAAAATTCAATCATTTATTCAGCAAATTGGCCACATAGGAGCACTTTTACACGTCAGAAAAGAATTTACTAGCGCTTCCTAGACCCATTGCTTGAGAAGAAGCGCCGCAACAAACTCAAGCAGAAGGCCTTTTTTCAAAATTTACACATAGTTATAACATTTACATTACATGTATAAAATATACATATAGGTACGTACTACAATTACATTGAAGGGATGTATAGTATGTACCCTGTAATCGTATGTTTGCATACCGCAAAACTGTGAAACAAGATAAAAATAAGCAGATAATGATTGAAGCCTTGGTGGCCTAGTGCTTCGACCTCTCATGCGGAGAGTCGGGGGTTCGATTCCGGCTCGCACCTTTAAGTTTACTTATGTGCGAAATTCAATTTGATTTACCACTGAGATTTTCGGTGAAGGAAAACATCGTGAGGAAACCTGCACCCATCTGCGATGTAATTCAAAGATATGTGTGAAGTCCCCAATCCGCACTGGACGCGCGTGGGGACAATAGCCCAAACCCTCTCGTGATGAGGAAGGCCTGTGCCCAGCAGTGGGACGCAAATAGGCTGTAATAGTAGTAGTAGATGATGATTGCAAAATCATAAGGATGGCTATGGCAATGGAAGGATAGCTGGCGCGTACTGCATAATAATCTCTTCTAAGTATTAAAAGCATGTTTTCGCAATATGTAATACTATTGTGGTTCATTTAAACTTCACTCCATAAAGAACTTGGGCCTAGATAACTATAGCAATCAGCAAAACCAGACCCCAGCCCAACATAATTCAGTCCTAATAACGTCATCCATATATACACTCCAACTACCCATAGTACAAACATATTCGCCAATATGTACACGCTTTTGCATGTAATAATGTTCAAAAGTGAACACATATTAATGACCTCGACTGTACACTGGAGGGGCTGATATAGTGACAATAAAAATGAAATGAGATGAGAAATCCACTCGAGTGCCGTGAGGGGGGAAATGGGAACAGTTATCTTAAACAGTGTAATGTCTGGATTTATACCTACATAAGTATTCACATGTTTATGTAACTATTGATTTTTTTGGTTTTTGTACACAAACTTGCTTCTGCCCGCGACTTCGCCCGCGGGCGATTCGGATATCGTATTGCCGTGGAAACTATGCGTTTATCCGAGATAAAATTTTGGCAATGCCCTTTCTCGGGATTTCCACTATCTGCATACCAAATTTCATCCAAATCGTTTCAGTGGTTGAAGCGTGATGAGGTAACAGAGAGACAGACGGACAAGCAGACGGAGTTACTTTCGCATTTATAATAATACTATAATTATATATGCGAATTTATAATTATAGCTCCTGCCCGCGACTTCGCCTGCGTGGAATTCGGTTATCGCGTTCCCGCAGGAACTATGTCTTTTTCCGGGATAAAAAGTAGCCTATGTCCTTTTACGGGACTCCAACTATCTCCATGCCAAATTTCATCCAAATCGGTTCAGTGGTTGAAGCGTGATGAGGTAACAAAGAGACAGACAGACAGGCAGACGGAGTTACTTTCGCATTTATAATATTAGTATATTATTAATATTATTAATTATTATATTATTAATATTAGTATTAACAAAACGCTTACACGTAACACTTACACGTGAAATTTCTGGCACAGAGGCATTCCATCTTAGGCCTCAGGGTAGGCAACGCATTCGAGATCTTATGGTTTCTTAATGGGGGATCATAGGATTTCGGTGTCCATGAGCCGCAGTGACCACTTACCATCAGGTGGGCTGTGCGCTCGTTTGTCTATACCATTGACATAAAAACACACATTCACACACACTTTGCCTTCACATTATGCCTACATTTTGGAGTAGGTACCTAAAAAAAAGTGAATGACTAAAATGCTGTAGAACCTTTGAAGCTGAGCAAGAATTCAACAATCGTAGTTGCTAAACTCCACCAGGATCCATTTGTGTTCTATGTATAGTTTTTAAGATCTTTATTACCATGGTTGCAATTCATAAAGAACCCATGCTAATTTATACGAGTAAATGCAAAAGTTACCTTGTGTGCCTGTCTATCTGTTAGTATCTCTTCACGCATAAACCACTGCACCGATTTTGAATTGAATTTTGTATGGGAATAGTAGGAGTCCTATGGAAGGATATAGTAGGCTAATTTTTATCCCGGAAAAGATTACATTCCCTCGAGATTGCGATAGCCTATTTCCAAGCGGGCGAAGATGCAGGCTGACAAATAAATACCAGAGTCATATTTCTACAACAACAAAAACATGCAATTTTCAGTCACACAGCCTTAGGTACCTACGGTGAAGCTTCAATACATTTTATTTACCATACTTTATTAAATGCTAGTGGAATTCCACTATCATACAAAATTGCCGGCGGCGTATAGTTCCCTCGTCGTAGACTTTCACAGGCAAATAGCAATAACTTTAGTTTTAATAATGGAGGCAAGGTTGGCAAAGATCGTGGTAAGTTCTTTGTATAACGTATGATAGAACAGAGTAGGTACTTATGTATCATCTTGGTAGAAACCAAGTATAAGTAGCTACTCTGTTCAATCTTACGTTATAACAAGTAAGTTCAACTCATTTTATTAAAACAAACGCTAAACAATCAATCTGAAAGCCCTTAAAAGGAAATTCCGTTCCCATTTCGCTGAATCTCTGACCGTAACCATCGCCATAAACATTTGGACCGTCTTCGGCTCGATTTGTCCTCGAATTTAAAACACTCAACACTAAAAAACTACGTACTCGCAATCCGCGATAACTCAGGAGAGGTCCAATTCTCTTATTCAATTTTAAACAGTACAACTTACTTGTAAGAACTGTCTCAGCCACCCTAACTTTGAAGACAGACGTCTCAATTTCGCTCAAAGCTATTGCTGAAGTGAAATTTGTGCGACGACAAAGATGTTTCGCTGCATGCTTTTTAGCTATCGCTTTTCCGATACTGTAAAGGTTGATTTTGCTATGTTTTGGTGGTTTCTGGGTTCGTTATTTGCGGAGAGAGCCGCTCTAAGGAGCTGGAAGGCAGCCAGAGGTGCGCGAGTCAGCGATACGCCGATAAGTGTGGTTTGTATTGGAAAAGTTCGGTTTTGATTCGATTAAATGGTGTTGTTTTGGCTAAACCTCAGCTTGTAAATTGCGAAGGCTTTTGTCTGTATTAAAACAGTTGTTTCAATGTTTAAAATAGTTGTCTTTATAATTATAAATGCTGGAAAACGCTCGGTCTGAATTGCACTTTGCAGCTTTTTGCCAGTAGTTAGAATTTCTTACACTTGATTATGATTATTTAATAATTATATTATATATTTTCAATTTCTGACAGATTGCGAAGTCGGTGTTAAGGGAACCGATCCGAGGCAATGACAATCTTCCACTGAAGACGAAGAGAGGGACAACGAAGACGGTGTTCATATCTTTATTTCACCAAGTCACTTCTTCAATGAAGTATTGCACATACTTGCGTCAGTTTCGTTTATCGAATCTGCATACATAATACGTACTTCCCTATTTATTTCACATATTCTTTTGTAGGTACCTCATTTTTTTATTACGAATGGGCTTGCGTTTGACCCTAACCTTCTTGGGGGAGGCCTATGTCCACTGCTGGACATAGGCCTCCCCCAAGGCTCGCTACTCAGACCGGTCCTGCGCTACTTGCCTCCACCGGTTTCCCGCGACCTTCACGAGGTCGTCGCTCCGTCTTGTTGGAGGCCTACCGACAGCTCGTCTCCCGGTTCGCGGACGCCACTCGAGAACTTTCCGGCCCCATCGGCCATCAGTCCTGCGAGCAATGTGCCCCGTCCACTGCCACTTAAGGTTCGCAATTCTTCGGGCTATGTCGGTAACCCCAGTTCTACTGCGGATATCCTCATTACTAATTCTATCACGCAGAGAAACCCCGAGCATAGCCCTTTCCATTGCCCTCTGAGTGACTTTGAGCCTTCTTATGAGTCAATCACACTTGATGGAAAGATGAAATAATATAGGGTCTAAGGTGGAACACGCTTACCCAGAAGATGCCTATTCACTCTAGACTTGAATACACCATGTTTATAGGAACTGTGAACATAATTGGTCTAAAATATGAAGATTCTTCGCTCACACATTTATAGATTAAACTCCAACCCTTTATGTTTTTTATGACGTCAAGAGCCGCCTCGTAAAACTTTACGAGATCCCCGTAACGGGTGTCATCGGGATTTAGCTTTAAACCGCATCGTAAACGGCTTAGCCTCTCAAGTGGTTAATGACTGTATTAAGTATGATGCTGAGTTTTTATCTGCAATTTTCTGACGTGAACTAATTTGATGTACAGTCGTCGGCAATATGGAAGCGAACAAGGTGATCAAAAATATCTGATCACGATCTTATTGTGAAGACGTTAGAGCGCATGTTCACATTTTTATGATGTCGCAGGTTCGAATCCCGCTAGAGGCAAACTTTGTTTGATGAGTACGAATGTTTGTAAAGTACTTGAGTTATGGATTTATATTATTACTAGCTTCTGCCCGCGACATCGTCCGCGTGGGAGTCGGTTATCGCGGTCCCGCGGGAACTATGCGTTTTTTCCGGATAAAAAGTAGCCTATGTCCTTTCCCGGGACTTCAACTATCTCTATGCCAAATTTCATGTAAATCGGTCAAGCGGTTGAAGCGTGAAGAGGTAACAGACAGACAGAGTTACTTTCACATTTATAATATTAATATGGATAATGTGTAAGTATTTCTGTATTTAAAGTATTTATAATTGTTGTCCAGCAAACAAATTGCGTGAAATGTCTCAATATATTTACTATTTACTAGCTTCTGCCCGCGACTTCGCCCGCTTGGAATTCGGTTATCGCGCTCCCGCGGCTACTATGCGCTTTTCCGGGATAAAAAGTAGCCTATGTCCTTTCCCAAGACTCCAAATAACTCCATACCAAATTTCATCCAAATCGGTGTAGCGGTTGAAGCGCGAAGAGGTAACAGACAGACAGACAGAGTTACTTTCGCATTTATAATATCAATATGGATATAATACTCGTAATAATAATAAAAAAATTTGGTGGTCTGACCAATCTACACTAATATTATAAAAGCGAAAGTAATTCTGTCTCTCTGTAACCTCTTCGCGCTTACACTGTTGAATGAATTTAGATGAAATTTGGTGTGAAAATTATTCGAGCCCTAGGGAAGGTTAAAAATGCTACTTTTTTTTAGCGGGAAACGCATAGTTCCCGCGAGAACGCGATAACCGCATTCCACGCGGATGAAATCGCGGGTACCTAATAAAATTGATTTTTAGACCTGAATAGTATTCCTTATAGTTGTATTTTACAGTGAAGGAAAATGTATTTTGCAATAAGCTACGATTGAAGAAAAGAAAGTATGAAATCTATATTTATTTTGTTACCTTTTGCTACCGGGGTGGGAGTTCGGAGAAACGTTGGCTCTCTGGTGCATGTTCTACCGCATGTAACAAAAACCGGCCAAGTGCGTGTCAGGTCACGCGCAAAGTATAGGGTTCCGAAGTTGACGATGCCCACAGTACCTTTCTAAGATTTATTAGCATCTAGCTAGCCTGTGGTATGACGTGCCCGCCCGACGCCCCTGCCGCTCGAGAAAAATCATTGGTTTTTTAATCATTTCATAAGTTGGTCGACTATGACTCGTAAATTTGCACAGCGTACTTAGCTGTGATAGTTTTCCTTTCAACAACGTTATATATGCCATAACCGTGTTTTTTTCCAGGCATCCAAATACCACCATTTAGCTGGCAGGGGGGGGGGGGACACGTGACTCTAACAAAAAATTGCACTTTAAAGCTTAATATTTCACAAACGCATCACTTAATCAAAAAATGGTTTTAACAAGCTCACAATATTTTTTTAAGACCTATTCAACGATATGCCGCACCATGGGGTGCGCAAGAAAAAAAAATTACATCCCTACTTTACGAGTAGGGGAGGTACCCTATAAAAAAAAATATTTCAAAATTTTATTGTACCACTTTGTCAGCGTAACTAATATGTATATTCATGCTAAATTACAGCTTTCTAGAACTAAGCATCTCCAAGCAATATAATAGTGCGGACAGACGGACGGACGGACGGACGGACGAACGGACGGACATGGCAAAACTATAATAATTTTCGGAGGAACTTTTCAAAATTGTCAGCGATGTGAGCAATAACATTCTATTATCGCACTCCCTTCAGGTGATGTCTTCCATATCATGATGGAGTGTGTAGCGAGGCCGAGTGGCACTTTCTCCATAGCGAGCAATTTTAATGTCGAAGTAGGTTTTTGTAATACTGTTAACTAACCCAACTTCAGCAGTGGCTATAGTACTGTACAAAGTAGATCTAATTCAAAGAGAGAATAAGTGTGTACTACTACTACTATTATAGCCTACTAGCTTCTGCCCGTGACTTCGCCCGCGTTGAATTCGGTTATCGCGTTCCCGCAGGAACTACCTATGCGTTTTTTCCGGGATAAAAAGTAGCCTATGTCCTTTCCCGGGATCCCAAATATCTCCATGCCATTTCATCTCAATCCGTCCAGCAGTTGAAACGTGAAGAGGTAACAGACAGACAGACAGATAGACAGACAGAAAGAGTTATTCGCATTTCTCTTGAACACTCACTCACTCACTTTGTTTTTCGCATTTGATCAATATTTACAAAGGTGAATTTACAAAAAATTAAGTCACTCGCTTAAACCGTTGGAGGTTTTTATGCGAGATGAGAGTTTAGTTGACGCAAACTAAAACAACACTCAGTAACTAATGAATTTATTTACATATTCACATATAATCTGCAACATTGACATATATTTCTTAAATTAATTATGACTAGGTCATTATGTGTCTATCACAACATTCAGTTTCTTAATTGGAGGCGGCGCGATCATAACGCGTGCAGTGCGCAGGCGCAGCATGCCGCGAACAGGCTCAGCGAGGGCAGCGCACCTGTGGGAAAACATAGTTATATTGCACAAAGGCTTACATTTAAAGCACGAGAATAGGGATGACGACAGCTTTTTTAGGAAGATTATTGAAATCAGGAAGATTATTGAAAAGTATTGGACACGTACTTTTTCTTTTTTCACGTAATCAAACTTATACGGAGATATATTGAGTTGAAATGTCGCGTGACGTCACGGTTAGGTACGATTTATACGTAATGGTGACGTAGTTAGCCCCCACTCTCCAACTTTAATGCGTTTTAACTTAGTCATTCTTTGTTAATTTGATAAAACAAAAAATACGTGTCTAATATTTTTTTATTACCTGACTGACGGACTAATTAGAATTTCGATTTCTTCACCCTGTCGTCATCCCTATTATGCGACTCGGCGAAATACGAAATTCGTCACTTCACTACCAGCGAGAGAAGTGTCGTGTCTGGCCGATTCATATACGATCTTCCCGTTTTTGAAATACAAAGAAAAACATTGTGGTGTAATTTTCAGTAGCTAAGTAAAAAAATGAACTCTAGTAGGATCCATGTGGTACGCAATAAAAGATTGGGTATTGAGTATAAAAACTACGTTTGGAAGCAGATATAGAACGCCAAATGAGGTGAATAATAATATGATGATGATAAACGTTTCACGTAAAAAATCACAGTTCTTCCTATCTTCTAGAGACAGTCTAAACAAGGTCCAAACTAATCACTTTGACGATAAATAGCGCATATTACGATCAATACCTGGGCGAACTAGCTTTGAAGAAGAAGAAGAAAAACATTCATTCATGACAGGAAAGCACATAAAAAAAGGAAGAAATAACAAATTACAATACAGTTCAAGTAAAAATAGCAAATATGAGTTTTCCCAGTTCTAAGGCCTAGATCGATTTACCACTGAGCTGTGCCCGACTGTGGGGCTTAAATAGGTTGTTGTGGTGGTGGATAGATAAATAATAAATAATAAATAAATATCTTGGGACTCTTCACACATATTGACCTAGCCCCAAACGAAGCAAAGCTTGTACTATGGGTGCTAGCCAACGATATAAATACTTATATAGAGAAATACATACATATTTAAGTACTAAACATCCATGACTCGAGTACAAACATTCGTGTTCATCACACAAAGTTTGCCCCGAGCGGGACTCGAACCCGCGACCATCGGAACAGAAGGCAGGGTCACTACCAACTGGACCAATCCGGCCGTCAAAATTGATTGGTTGTTTACCCGCAGAGTCTTCTCCCGTGACGGACTCCGGGCGCGGCGCGTCCTCCCTGATGACGACGGAGTCGCTCTTGCGCGCGTAGATGTCGAATATTGTCGTCACGCAGCCCAGAGTGAACTGGCCGCTTGGTGGCGACACCATCGTGTACCTGGACGACCAAAATTATACATATGGATGGATTATCATCCAGACTAATATTATAAGTGCGAAAGTAACCGCTGTTTAAGAGGGTTTATCCCGAAAGTTGGCAACGTCGCATATAGCTGTCAAATGTTTCGCTGTTTTTATTAAATTTCAATATTACTGAATTAAAAAAGAAGTTATCGTTCTATGGTTGAATGACGCGTTTCGTTTTATATTTGTTGGTTAGGCATTCAAATGAAAAGATTACATTAAAATGCATGGAAAATGCGATATAAAGTTTTCAAAAGATAGTACTTCCATAATCCTAAAATTTTCGTGTTCCTATGATAATTGTTGCAATCAATACGTAATGTTTTATTCAACCATAGAGCGATAATTCATGTTTTCATTCAGTAATATTCATAAATTAATGAAAACAGCGAAATATTTGACAGCTATTCGCGACGCTGCCAACTTTCGGAGTAAGCTCTCTTAATGAGATACAAAACGTCACCGCTTACAGAATCTGGAACTTCTTGGACTCAACGGGTATTTCCGTTGAACTAGTAGGTATTTCTGATGTTTTTTTCTCTACAATGCACCTACACATTTCCATTTCTGTTTGGCCTAATGGTTGACTGATAGAGAATGCCTGTAGGCATTAAGTCCACCAATTGTATACATTTTGTAAGTGCAATGAAGTTTAATTAAATAAACTATAAGAAAATAAAAAGGGCCGGCACAATACATCAGTAATGGTTGAAGTGACACATTTATAAATGGCCCTACAACATCCACAATAATAATAATATATATAATAAATAATATAATAAATTTTATTTCAGGCATCTAGGCCCATATTACATATACCTTAAAGACTAACATACATAATAATAAGCTCTGTTTGTGTGTTACCTCTTCACACTTACGACCGCTGAACCGATTTAAATCTATTTTGTTATGGAGTTAGTTCGAGTCCCGGGACAGGACATAGGCTAATTTTCATCCTGGAATAAAACACTTTTTCCGTCGGTGTTGGATCTCGATTTTTAGTTTTTAATAATTCAAAGATTCTAATAGAAAACGCACTTGTATATACGTCATAAACCCATCTTTTTTCCCATCCCTCTCCAACATGCGCACTTTTACTATGGCCGTCCCTGTCAACGGCCACGAATATTTGCGACAAAATCGCATAATCACTCTTCGCTAAGCCTCACTAATGTATGCATCAAAATTGTGCGAGCTCGGGTGTGTTATTATAAAAAACTGATTAATTATAAGCAAGGACAGTGTGGTGTGTGTGCTTTCGCCTCCGTCTTCGGGTGTGCTGTGGCAGACCAGGTCCAGGAGTGTCATTCCGGCCAGAATACCAGATCTACGAGGTAAGTGCGCATGAGCCTTTCACTTTTTCCTTTTATCGGCCTCTTATAATTCCATATTTATGTGTCGTGGATACAAGTGTTTTTTTTTTTCAAATTTCTTCCCCGCAAAATACAGTCCACTTTCTCCATTTAATATCCAGCCTAGCGCCTTGGGCTGGCTCCAGCTATCAAGGGTCTAACTCCCTCTAAAATAATCAAGAGATGGAGTAAAGGGCGCCACCAGTCGGGAACGCTTTAGAATTCCATACGGACAAAAGCAGGCAGTATTAGCTTTATTTAGAAACATAAGAAGCTTTTTTGTATTTCGTTGAATTTTAACTTCATTTCCTATAGCAATTGCATAACTAATGTTACCTGAATTTAGCAACGTTTTTTGACGTATCAAAGGCGCACCTGCGGTTTCTTGCTCACCGCTAACATTATTTTACATGTAAAGTGGAACTAAACTTCCCCTAGAGTCCAAGCATATTGCCTTCTTTGATGCCTTTAAGATGCAAATACTATCTCCTGCAAAGGAACCACATTACATAATGTTTACCCCTTGTAAAGGTACAAAAGGAACATAATACATATGACAGACTAATAATAGTGCAGAAGATTTTTTGAATGCTTATCTTTAAATATTCTATGTGATGACGATAAAGAACGTGAATGGGGGAAATTAAATCAATGGTGAATTGCATTTCTTATAATTACGTACGTTTATAGGTACGTACTAAAATTACTTTGAAGGGATGTATAGTCCCTAACTTAACTATAGAGTACTGTATACAGGTGTGTTAGGTTAGTGGGCTCTACTACTACAGCCTATTTGCGTCCCACTGCTGGGCACAGGCCTCCTCTCATCACGAGAGGGTTTGGGCTATAGTCCCCACGCGGGCCCAGTGCGGACTCGGGACTTCACACACATCTTTGAATTAATTCACAGATGCGTGCAGGTTCCCTCACGATGTTTTCCTTCACCGAAAAGCACAGTGGTTAATTCAAATTGAATTTCGCACATAAGTAAATTTAGAGGTGCGAGCCAGAATCGAACCCCCCGACTCCAGACCTATATCCTCTCATGCAGAGGCATGAGAGGATGTAGGTCGAACCACTAGGCCGTGGTGGCTTATCAAAAAGCTTCTTACCCCTATATGAAAAAGGCGTGATATTATGTGTGTATGTATGTTTTATTAACCTTTCTTTCCTTTTTCTTTATCTCGTGTGTGTTTTTGTCTATTTGTAATAAATGTTTTTGTGTAACTGGCCGTGGTTGCCATGCGCATGCGCTGGCTTTGATGCCAGCATTACGCTCAGTTAGGACCATTTCATCACCAACCAGAAAACCATTGTATCTTCATTCCATTCATTTTGTGTTATTGTCGCGAATAAATTATTTTCTTTCATTCTCTTTCTTAATCTGCCGCATGCAGGACGATTCATGGGCCACTATAACAACTAATTGGTCCCCCCAAAATGGAGTTCGGCGTCGCGGTAAACCCCGACGGAGATGGCGGGACGAACTATAGACGCCTTTCGCAATGATTGGCCGGACTTAACGATATTACAAGAGGAATATAATCACATTGCAAACTTACTTATACAACATAGAAACAGCACACTCAGAACACTACCTATTGACATGTTTGTACTCCCTTCTTATACCAATGTCTATGGTAAGAGAACTAACCATTATATTTTACCTTAAATAATAAATGGTCTCCCACCTGACTTCCGAGATTTGTATGTTTCAAACTGTAAAACGATTGGTAAGATAAAAGAATACTTTATAAATTGTAACGACACTAACTTTGTATTGTAAAATGTAAAAAATAACAATAACATGTACCTACTACTTGTTTACTATAAACTACTAAGCATAAGACAATTATATATAAATCTGAACTCACTGACTGCTAATAAGCCCTTCCGGCCTTTAATGTACTTTTTTTTTAACTCTGCAATATATTTGTATCTGTAATAATAAAAAAAAGGATGTCGCAAGAGACAGAAAAGCGTGGAAAAATGAGAGGGAGGCCTTTGCCCAACAGTGGGACACTACAGGCATGATGTCGAGCATAACTTGATAGTAGGATATAATAATAATAATCTTACCTGACAGTGGTAACGTTCTTCCTCGGCTCGGGCGGCTCGTACCCGTAGTCCCGGTAGACCCGCCCAAGGCTGGCGCTGGTGTACGTCAACCCCACTCTGTACTGCTCCGTCTCCAAGACCGTGATCTCCAGCTGGCTCGCCGCGCCCCGCTCCGAGAAGTCCAGCTCGGGCGGCGGGTCTGGGATCGTCTCTGCTATCTGGAAGGAGTATTTTGTGGTAGAGTTTGCAATAATATTAAATTACTATCCAATGCCCGCGAACTTATACTCATATACTCATACTCATTTATTGCTACATCATGTGTTTACAATATGTTACATTTCACTTAAGTACTATGTCATGGACCCTGTTAGGGTGCAGCAAATATTAGAAACTAGACCTTAAAATATACATGGGTATGCACATTATTCTCTTCTTACAGCCATGTATGGTTAGGGTGTGTGTGCGTGTGTGTGTGTGTGTGCGTGCGTGTATATGGGTGTGTATGCAGGAATAAAAGATAAAATTTAATTGGGTATTACTACTAGTTTTAGATAATTATTTTGTCGTCTAAGTATTCATTAACTGTATTTTTGTTCCTTTTTTAGTATTTGTGGTAGGTTATTGTAAATGTTGATGGACATAACGTATGGCCCCGACGACTGGGGCTCATGACTACAGATTCCCAATCCTACAGATTCTCTAATCTACGGATTCCCAATTTAACAGATAACCAATTACACAGGTTCCCAATTCTACATATTCTTTATTCCACAGTTTCTTATCTGACTACTATTTTACCGGTAAGGGTCCACTCAGTCCGTTAGGTGTGAATGTAGGTTAGGTTCGTTAGTTATCTATATACGCCCGAAGGGCAAACTACCTAGAAATAGGGGCCCCGCGTAGCGGGGACCCGTCGACCCAGTTACATTCCTTGTATTATTTTGTAGAATACCAATTATGTAGAATTGGGAATCTGTGGAATTGTGAATATGCAGAATCAATATTCTGTAAAATTTAAATTATGTAGAATTGGGAATCTGTACACTTGGGAATGTGTAGAAATAGAAATCTGTAGACATGGTATTCTGTAAAAGAAATCTGTAGA